>VBVR01001503.1:0-29858 GCA_011638315.1 Tetramorium parvispinum | reverse complement strand
GCCGTTAAATAACAGTAAGATGTAATTGATTGGATTTAAAGGTAAAAATTAATTGATAATATTAACATTATATGTTAGGATAATAAATATTCTAAAGTCAATGATACTAACATTATAATTGTGTAGCGTAGACGGACGAAAGTAGTCGGATGAGCCACTAGTACTCTCTAAATTTCTTAGAGCGGCAATTTACTCAAACACTTGATTGATCGAATCCACTTGAATTTGAGTGACTTTTCACTCATATGGTGTGAATTCTTCTATCTATTTTTGTGTTTACGAGTGGCAGTATTTTCACTCTCGCTCGAAGAGTGGCAGTATTTTCACTCGATTAGAGTTATATTTCACTCTAAGAAATTTAAAGAGTAGGATCATCCTCTAGTGTAGACAGGGCATAAAGCGCAGTACTCGCAACATCGAACCCAGTGAGAAATGATGATCGATAAAAAAAATCGAATCGATATCGATGACGCAAAAGATATCGAATCGATTACGCGATTTATGCTGTCTCGATTTATGCTATATTATGCCTACAGAGACATACGCGGGAGGGAACACTTATTGAAATTATTTTAATTCTTCCATTGCGAAATTGCCCCCTGCAATTATTGGATTCGAGTATTTGAACTGCGAAAAAAAAATTTCTAAATTTGACCAATCATTTCTCACGCTGAAAGAAAGCGTAACCGGTGGCGGCAATGCGATGCTTTATTCGTTTCAGTTACATGTAACGCGAAACGCGGACATGCTTAGCTTTGAAGAGAGGAAAATCGCCAAGAATGTGAACACATATAACATAACGCAGCTGCGATATAATAACTGTACACATACCTGGCGACGATCGAGCGTCAGTTGTACTCCCGCGGCACTTCGGCGAGGATCCGACGACAATGTCCATGGATCTCGTTCGACGATCGCCGTTGCCATCGCGTCGCGAGTCGAATCACCATATATCGGAATCGCGGGCACTCGAATGTAACAACTACCGCGCGTTCGATTGTTACCTCGAACGCCCGACTGTGCGCACACACTCGCGACAATTCTATTTGCGCGGGATTCACTTTTGGATCGTGATAATCGCGAAGGATACGAAGCGACTCGATTTCAATTCCGCGACTTCTTCTTCTTTGGTTAATGGCACCCGATCCCCAATTCGGGTTCGATACGGCCAAACGTTCTAATGTATAAAAATAAAATCGTGTGTGAGGGTATGCAAAATAATTAGAGTGCAACAAAAACGGATAGTTGCATCAGCAATTTTCAAAAAATTTCTTTGGGACGAAACACGTCCGAACACGTTCAATTCCGCGACCCGACTTCCGTAACTGACTGCGAGCTGAGCTGTTACCGCGGGGTGCAGCAGGTGCGATTCTGGAATTTTTTAAACAGCCAATCAGAATAATCGGATGCTTTCTCGATTAATTAATTTCACTTTGTACAAAATAATGTTCATTTCTACCAATGCAGATTAACTTTAATTTTGGTTTAACTTACTTTCTATCTTTTTTAGTTCTAAGAATTAGAAAAAGATGAATAGTAAGTTAAACCGAGATTAAAATTAATCTGCACTGGTAGAAATGGACATAAATCTTCAGTTTCATGAAAGGTTGACACGGGGGGGAGGAGGGGGGAGTGAGAAGAAAAATTATGTATAGAAAATACAACTTTCTGCGTTTGGCACAGAAATAAGATTTGAAATGTTTAGATAGATAATAAATATAGTCGAAGATAATCATTTCGAACGTATGATCAGTAGGAATCATTAAAAGCGTATATGCACGTACCTGACGGTTATCATGCGGCTGTTGTGGCTTTCTGTCTTCACCCGAAAAAATAAGTTTAAGATACGCAAGAAGATCTTGTTTAATTTCACACGTATATATTTCATACGCATCAATTCACGGTAATCTTTCACGCGCGCGAAAATCATTTTCAGCCAGTAACAACAGAGAAACGACGGAGCGACTTGATCGCGACTTCGCGACGTAATTGCCACTGCGTAATTCACTGCGACGTGAAGTTTGTCTCGGATCGACATGGAAATACCTGAGAAAAAATTTTTAATATGAAATTATAATAAAATATGTCTGTACATGTTTTCTCCCTTTCATATAATCTCTATTAGGATATACGAGAGAAAGAACTCACTCGTCCGACTTTTCCATATTTATTTTTTTACATTTCGTTTATTACATAATTGATTTGTCTCCGTTTTTTTTTCGCGCTGTTTTTTTTTGTAACACGAGTCGACGCGTAAGATTTTGAGATATCCTAATATAAAAATTCAATTTATATCTTTTGGAAAGGATACTTATTTAGATACTTTGAAAATTTAAACGGCAAAGTCTGTATTTTATGGAGGAATATATTTGACAAGTATCGAACTTGTAAAGAATCTCCGCGCACCGATTGGAACGGAGAGTGGAGGTTAACGGTTTCACATGCCATGCGCCGCGCTACGTGCGCCCGGTGAGCTCATTCTAACGAGCAGCGCTGCGTCGGACGCGTCAGAGTTAAGATATGCGAAGAGATATTGTTTGTTGATGGTAGACGCTTGACAATACGGGATCGTTAGTTCTTTCCAGATTTTTACGAAACATTTTTACAAGAATGTCTTACCAATTGTATAGAAACACAACGTTAGGAAACACGTTGCAAGAAAGTCTCGACGAGCTAATACAGGTGAATGCATAACAACACTATAAGATAGGTTAGATTTCACATTTTGGACTGCGAGGAAAGATTAATCTGTTTTGAGAACGATAACGCAATTTACGTTAGCTAAATATACATGCTGTAATAAATTTCGCATTTACGCTCTAAAGTCAAAAATAAATGATGCAAACACATTTTCGTACGTTCTTTATGGAAATGAAATTAAAGTCGGTTAATTAGAAATTATGATATATTTTACTACGTTTAACTCATTAGAAAGCATCTTTATGATCTTTCGTGATTTTATTACATCCAATACTGATAATATTTATTCCAGTACGGACAAATAACACCACAGCTTGCGATAAAGGTATTGCTACAATTTGATAAGGCTATTAATCAAGCTTTGGCCACTAGAGTTAAGTCGAGGCTTACTTTTAAGGTAAATCCCTATATTTAATTATACCATATTTTTTTGCCTGCATTATTGCATTCGGAAAGAATCTGATTTAAATGAATCTACTTGTTGCAGGCTGGCAAATTAAATACATATAGATTTTGTGATAATGTGTGGACTTTTATGCTAAATGATGTTGAATTTCGTGAAGTTCAAGAAGTGGCGATAGTAGATAAAGTAAAAATTGTTGCTTGCGATGGAAAAAGTAAGTATTAATACTAACAAAAACTCAATCCACGACGTATTAAATATCTTTGCATAAATAAATATTAAGTTTTCACTTAAATCACTGAATAACCTATAATTCACCGTTTTCTATTGTTTGTTAATTTTGTTACTTTTTTTAAATATATTTTTACAATATAATTATTCTTTTCAGCATTGGACGCGGATGGAGCTGCAAAACGATAACAAATTTAGCATTTTATATACACGAGGGAAATCTTCTTATATTGTCAAAACCAATTTTTTCGTAATGAATAACAAAGCAAATAAGACAAAATAAAAATAGGTATAAATTTTCTTCCTTATAAACATTTAATCAACAGTAATATATCCAATTTTAAGAAAATGTAATTTTTGTAACTATATTAAATCAACCATACTTTTACTCAGATATTTTTCTATTTAAGTATACAAGAATATTTCAAAACATTTTAATTAATTTAAAAATGTAAAACGTATATCATTGACAGCTTCTGTAAATCTAAACGCAAATTAAAACAGGGCATTATTATTCTTATTGCTATGTGACAAATTAGATAAGATTATTTTGATTTCGTATATAAAGAATAGAGAAAATGAAGATGCATGATTAACTTACAATAATTTATTAATAAGTAAATACATTAAGTTTGTTATAAGAAGTAATGTACCTATACTTGTTATTGTAAGTATTGTGCTTTCTCTGATATTTTTATTATATGAGTTCAATAAATAAAGTACAATTATATTTAAAATATATTGACCATCGAGAAAGAAGCAAGGCACAACGTTTATGATTGCCAACCCTGCTGAAAATACTGTGATATATTTACAAAGTAGCGCAAATGATTCAGGTAATTTGGGATACAGATAAGAGTACTTTGGCACCCAATCCGATACATCGACAGTCCTGTAAATGTCTGCCGGATGACCAATAAACAATACATCCTTGCCTATTTTCCTTTTTATTTGTATGATCTGCAGTTTTTAATTGATTTAAAGATAATTTTGAAAGTTTATTTATTATAAGAGATAAAATTATATCTGTTTCTACCTACCTTTGTTATATTGTCTAAAGAAGGTCTCATACAATGAGTATCCTGAGATAAACATTCGTGACTAGCTTGACAGAAATTTTGTGACTGATTAAGCATTGCTCTTACTGGAAGGCAAGAATGCGGAGGTAAATGAAGAGGAGCAGTTTGCGGTCCTTCAATATATTCGAAACACAGATTGCCATTTATTTCACTGTCAGTTGTACAACAATTCACAGCACCATTCGTTTTCTGCTTAGCTGGAACTGACTCGTCATAGTCCTAAAAAATAACAGATGTAAAAAGAAAGATTTATAAAAATTAGAGGCTAAACAATGAAATAATGATAAATGTCTTCTAAGAAAAGTACTTGAATGAACGATTGTTTGACACAATAGCCAGGAGTAGAATGCTGCACTGCGTGTAACATACAATCGTACCAATCCTCACTGTGCTTTACAGGACAATTATTTAATTTGTATATTACATTATGCTCCAAAAGACCAGTTGGTCCTAATACAGGTGAATTCTACAACAAAAAAATAGTAAAATAAGAATATATTTTAAAAGCTTTCTTCTCTTTTTTTTTATCACTCACAGGTAAAATAGTTTTTACATAAATCCCAGAGCCAACGTTATAAAGTGGTGCCCAGAGCCATGTGGAAAACACGAGAACCGCTGCAGCTATTGTAGCGAGAATAATATTATGCCAAATTCCCGCGCACGCAATACGTAATTGATTTCTTAATGGCAACGCAATTAATTGTTCATTGCTTATATGGACGTAAGCTATTGGAATTGTGAAAAAAATCAAGATTCCTAAACCAAACAGCTGTACATCTTCTCTCGCTGCAGCGAGGGCATGCCCTAATTCATGGACTATACTACATATTGCTAGTGTAGTTGCATAATAGCCAATTTCATTGAAAGGGACATCCACGCCTGGTAACTAAAATATATAGAATTATTGAGGTAAATTGTACAAAAAAAGAATGATGAAAGATTCTTAAAGTTAAATATATATCATGTTAATTCTAACGTGTGTAGTAAAACTACATTAAGTTCATTAAATACATTAGTTCTTTTATTTCTATAATATTCTCTACGTTCTAAAAATGACTGAAAAGTAGTATTAAATATATATTTATTTCTATAATTTACCATAGGTTCTAGTATAGCTCCTGAACTAGAATCGCTCGAGGATCCAGCTAGCCACATGTTAAACGTCATCTTCAAAATAATGATGACAGCTATTGGCAACAGTATAATACTTATAATGACACCGGCATTGAACCAAGCGGTCCAAAACCTGGAGCGATCCATTCCCCATTTTATTATTTTACGATTGAAAGCCGTCGTAAACCATTTCACTCTCAGTATCTGTATCTCTAGGCCAGTGTTCTCCAAGAAGTAGATGTACGGAAAATGCGAGCAGGACTGAAAAAGATATGAAAAAGTTATCTTCACTGATAAACTCGTAAATCCTCGTTACAAAATTATTTAAAAGTTTTACAAGAATTTTATGACAGAAAACGCGGATGTCAATGACAACTAATAATATCACGAGTTCAGAAAACTTTCGTCCGTACGTTTATTATAAACGTTATTTCATCCTAACGAACATTTCGCATCGAACTTTCGAGCGTGAAGCAAAAGCGAAAGCGTCATGCGAGAATAGTGTGATTTACCTTGAAAAGCGTATCAAAAAAGAAGAGAGAACAATGTATCAGTGCTATCGCAATTAATACGCTCAACGCATCCATCTTTCAGTTTGTTTTAGCTCGAATCCTGGATGCCGGTCTCCCACTCATCACTACATCGCTGCGCCTCGCCAAGTATTATTGAAAGTCGCGCACACAAGCACCGGGATTCTGATACAAGTACCCTCTCTCCTAGGCGTCTAATGTATTCGATAATTATATCCCTAGACCACGTTGCGGAATCTGACGTTGTCATAACAGAGGAACCTCGGCGACCACCGTGTTTGAATGTCGCGTTATCTGTGCCACCACCAGTGCCTCGCCTGTTTTTTAGCGAACTTTGTAAACAAAATTTCATTAATTACGTAAACGCCGATTTATCCGAAACATATGGTTTCACAGGCTTGACAACGTATTTGCGTGAAAGAGAGCGCGTCTCCACCGCGACTCCACGTTCCTCGTCAGCCCGTCGAGGACGCGCGAATGCCTCTCGAAATTTGCATTCCCGTAATGTTTCACATAGGGAATTTCACACACGAATATGTGCGATACACGAGTACCAGTGGTAGAGACGGAACTAAAACCGCACATCTTGACATATCTTGATGCGTTTTTCCGCGCGTTTACTGGCTGGTTAGCTGTCACTTTCACGCTGCTTATCGCTGACCGCGTAAAATTGCGAGTTGACATAAATTTGTAAAACGCATACCGCTCCGTACGCGATACAGTATTTTCAGTCTATGTGTGTGTATATACATATATAATATGTCAGATCTTGTAGAAAATCAAGTTCAGTTACTGCTTGCTGGACAAGCGCTGGAGAACGATGACATATGCAATGCACATACCCTCGCGAGCGACACGACAGGTATGTCAAACTCCTTCGCACGGCAATCGTTCTCTCCCCGCGTAATGTCCCCGCGAGGCCCTGAATACCTTTCTTCTTTTCCCCACTCGCAGAGAGAAAAATGTGATACTGAGTCCATGTGTTGGTTGCAGGTGAACAATCAGGTCAACTAACAGCACACATTCCCATTTGCTTGAAAACGGTGACGTACATAGTCGCCGCTGTTGTCATAAATGACCAAGGTGAAGTGTTAATGATGCAAGAAGCGAAAGCCTCTTGTTCTGGAAAGTGGTACTTACCGGCCGGTAGAGTGGACAAGAATGAGAATCTCATAAGCGCTGTGAAGAGGGAGGTCTTGGAAGAGACGGGTCTGGTGATAGCACCGACGACACTGATACTGGTAGAATGCGCAAATGGTACATGGTTTCGCTTTGTATTTACTGGGGATATAGTCGGCGGTACTCTGAAGACGCCCGATCAGGCAAATGAGGAATCGCTACAAGCGTGCTGGGTACGAAACATCAATGACTTGCCATTGAGGTCTAACGACATCATATACCTCCTAGACCGAGGGAAAAGTTATGTTTCGAATAAGACTGTGCCTCAACATCCTCACTTGATGCCTGTGTCCAAATCACATGCAAAACTGTTGCTGAGATTAATAGTTACGTCTAAAAAAAGGGCAACGTAAGTATTATGTGGTTTCCAGTAGAATTATATTGTTAAACTGTATGTAGCATTTATGATGTAATTATATTTAAATTAATAAGGTAATAACTCTATGTAAATTTTGCTTACAGGAACAGATTACATGTGCTTATGTCTGATACTGAGCAATATAATCCACCAATTTGTGAACTTAATCCAAATCGTAGTTTACTATCAACTCTGCATAGCTTTATGATGGTGAGATATTAAAAAGACGTATTTTACGAATACGTGTACATAAATATTAGTTATAATCAAATTATTGCATGTATTTTACAATGAAAAATTTTATAAAAATTAAAATCCATTCTTATTACATAAAAACAAATATGTAAATTTTTCATTTAAAAAAATAAAATGTTTAATATACAATATATTTGAAAATTAAACTAGTTTGAAAATTTTTGTTCTGAATGTATAGTCACAAACATCAATTTATTTCTATAGGAAATATTTGGAAACGATGTAGCACAGCATAAGCCACATGGTTTACTATCTGTAGAATTTAGTGGTGGACAAGGAGGAGATGGTTTATGCTTAACATTACTGGTATCCTTCAAATTACCATTGGAAGATGTACCTATAGTCGGGAAATATATTTGGCATGAACTTTCTGAAAACGTAGCAGAAACTCTTGCAGCCCGTCTGCCACGAAATATGACTGTCCCTTTGAAGGTCGTACGTTAATTGCATACGAATATTTTATTAAACAATTTTTTTTTAACGAAAATGAATAATCATGACAGAACTCAGAGATTTTTTTTACTAAAATGAAATTTATAATGTTAACATTGTAGAGTTACCCTAGTCTATACCAATGACTTTATAACAGACGTTAATAACTATGATTTTATAACAAATAATACATTCCATATTTTTATCTAATATATATATATATAAGCGAATAATTATATAATACAAGAAATTAAAATATTACATCTTCTAATCTAGTAGTACATACTGGAATAAAGTTCTTTTTAAAAGTTTAATCCATTTCCAGTATAAACTAATTATAAAATCTAATGCATTAAACAATATAGTTATAATAATAGTATAATAAAAATCAAACACAATATTATGTATCATGATATATTGGAAACTCAAATTTGATAGATAAGTATATAAATTAGATTGTATGTGTATATAATTATGTAAAGAAATTTACATATTAAAAGCCAAGTTTATTAGTTTGTTTAAAAATTTATTATTAAATATGCTACTACATAAAAATGTTAAATAGATTTGAAATTTTATACTCGCATACGCGATTAAAAGTTACATAGTTTTTAACACATCTCATTTATACAAGTTATATTACTCAATTTCTGCTATATAATATAAAAAATTAAAGAGATAACTTATTGAAATACATTTTATGTATATGAAATATAAAAATAAGGATAACAAAAGTTTTAAGGAGCACTTTACTATTTATTATATATACATATCAAATTGCACATATGAGCTCAAAACAAGAGTCAAACTATATTTTTGTTATTTTTATATATATTTTGTCCCAAAATATGTATCTTATATATAACAATTACAATAATTTGCTTACTTCATTCAAGGGCTATTTAAAAGTCTGATATCAATTATAAAGTACTTGTATAAATAAAAATAATTGAATAAGAAATAATAAACATGTTAATTATTTATATAAATAAATGATGAAAACTTTTTTATGAAAGTATTGTTTCTACTGTCCTGTCATATCCTATTTTAGTAACTCAAAAACATCACAGATCATTATAATTAATATATACCACTTGATCTTAAATAAATCTATATAAAATACACAAATTTATAATTTTTTATATAATGTTATATTTAAAATTCAGGAAGACCATCATGTAACGGCACAAAGACTTGAAAATAAAAACTATTTGTTGGCTTTGTTTTTGTAAAAAATTGCTCGTTTGCAAGTAGAGCATTGAATGAAAAAATACTAATTGTAAGAATACAATATTTCTAAAAAAATCCTTAATATGCAGAATATCATATATAATTTATTACAAATTAATATCAGTTTAATTATTGAAGAAATTTTAAACAACAATTCAATAAGACTTCTTAAAATCTAAAAAAATTAAAATTTTTTGAAATAATTATATACAACAAATAATACATACTTTATTATTAATTATCAAGAATTTGTTTCAATTTTTTGGCTAGTTATTGATAATAATATCAGTTTGTAACAAATTATATAATTTATCCTGCTTAATAATAATAGCGCATTAATAATAATGTACATCTTCAACTGGAAGTAGATGTTAATCTTCCCATAGCATTCAATACAGTATCATCTGTACTTTCATTTTTTATAGGAACCATATTACTAGCATTATGCATTAATTTAATGTCATCATTGAGCGTTAAAGACACATTATTTAAATAATTCGAAGAAGCGGTAGTATTAACATCTGTACCAGCATGCAGTAAATGTTTTTGATTGTTTTCACAGTCAGTTGCATTTGTGTCTGTATTCACAGGATGTTTCTTCATGTGAGTTGTTAAATTGCCACTGTGATAAAACTCCTTCCCACAAATTTTACATTGAAATGGTTTAATTCCGGAATGTATCCTTTCGTGTATCGATAAGTTACCACTATGCCTAAATTCTTTACCACACACGTTACATTTGTAGGGCTTTACGCCTGAATGAGTTCTTAAATGAGTCGAGAGATTTCCACTATGGCTAAACATTTTTCCACATATCTGACAACCATATGGGCGTTCACCAGAATGCGTTCTCATGTGTATAGCCAGGTTTCCACTGTGCGTAAAACACTTTTCACATTGACTGCATTTGTATGGCCTCTCTCCGTTATGTGTTCTCATATGTATAAATAAATTGCTTTTGTGTCCAAATTCCTTGAAGCAAATCTCACATTGACATTTCAACTTTTTTCCTGTACCAGGCTCTGTGGAATTTTTGGCTGGTCTCCCAAGACGATTGGTTTTTATAGCAGTCAGGGATTGCGCTGTTATCGTCTGACCAATGTCTCCTACATTTTGCAAAGCTTGTGGCAGTTGTGATTTGCTTTCTTCCGCTATGACAACACTGCTTGTACTCTGGTCACACTGATTATTCATCTGCATTTGATTGTTGCCATCCTCTTGATCAGCCGAATAAAATATACCATTTTGTACATAATCCTTCACATATGATAAACTCCCAGCTTCCTAGAAATGGAAATGTATACCAATTTAATATAATAAAGTTATCATTATTTAAAGTTAACATTACTCGTTACCAAGCTGTTAAATGTAAGTTGCTCGCGTAACAACATGTAGAAAAACTTACCTCTGCTTGGAACATGGATTGATCATGCATCTCGTGTTTCGCAGGCATCTCGTTCGACAACTGCGTCTGCTCCCAAAACTGAGATAACTGGCGGTGTTTATAGTCAACATCCTGATTGATAAAAGGATACAAGGAACTGTCTGAACTGCTGATCCCATTACTCGCATTTACGTCCTCTACAGTTGTACATTCGTGCTTTATTTGTATAGGACTAAACATCTGTAAAAACAAAAGTATCGACGGATTCAGGAAACGGGAAATATTACATTCGTGTCAGCGTCACCGCGGTAATCTCCATTCGCTACTAATTACGAGCGCTTAATGCATTCAAAGTCACATATAATCGCGGCACACCAACATTTTCATTCGAGGAATTGTCAACAAGGGCCTCGGCCAGGAAAATCAGTCGCGAATGCTCTCAGTTCCGGCGAGCGTGAGTGATAAAGGTGTCATAATTGACACACGCTTCCTACTCAGCATGCGCGATAGTACGAGAGACTTATTTGTCAGCTCGCATCGCTGACAAGGATCTCCAATCCCTTTGTCCCAAAGCCATTTTTTTTTTCCATTAAATATCCGAACGCCACCTACGCGACTCGGAAGGAGGACTGAGAGAGAAGGAAGACCGAGAGCGGCGATCAATTGGCCCCCCCCAATTGCCGGAGCTGCAGCGCTAACTGCGTCTGTTTTAAGATAGACGTGGAGTCACGTAGCCGCGTCCACACTTCTCGCCACTGTCGGTACATCGATGCGTCTGTTGATCTGACAAGTCTTATCTCTGATATCGTTGAACATCGTTTATCAGATATAATCAACCGCAACGGGCAACTTGTTTACGAAGAGGAGAGACGAGAGAAATTAATTTGTGTCCTGATTATAAATGCTGACAGCGCTCGCGCGACGCGCTCTTGCATCGTGTTGCGTCAGAATGTAATCCTCTTCGTGTTTTTGTTTACAATGACATAATCGATGTGTCAGGAAAGTAGCGTTTGAAGAAAAGGCTAATCCTCCTATGTAAAACTACCTTTCCTAAGGAATCTGCCCAAAAATTGTCGGCGTATTTGTTAGGCTATGTTGGGACATGTCAACAACATGTTGCAAAAATTATAAAGGCTAAGGAGACTCGTTTAAAAGATGCCTGGAGGCAGACGAAATACTGTCAATCGGACTGGACCGACTGGCAGATCCAGTAGCAGCAACGTTAATGCTGCCAATGCTGGTGGCAGGAGCAACAGCGGAGAAAGAGCAAGTACTGGTGGTGGCGCGGACGATAAAAGACTTGAAGAGACTTACAATGGGAAGTCTCTGGCACCAAAGCACATTCCTATACCCGAAGTGCCAGTCGACGGGCAGTTGAGCTTCGAGACTCTGTCTTTGGCCGTCTCGATCATTGCGGCTTGCCTGCAGCTGCTTAATCTGTACAAAACTGTATGGTGGCTACCAAATTCCTACAATGGTTATAGCATGGTACGTTGCGTTTGTATTTATTACATTATTTGAAACTAGACGTTTTGCAATTTTAGAGAGGACAGTTATAACGTATCGAGAAAACTAAAGAGTTGCTCTTTTCTATTTCAGAACTTTTATCTGATAGACCCTCACCTGCTTGTATTTATTTTTACCATGGTGGCACATCGTTTCCTTCACACGTTGTTACGTCAGATCATTGATGTTTCATTGCCAGTTCGCAAAATTTCAGTAGCCACAAAATTGGCGGTCCAAAATATTACAAGGTATTACTGTATGTGATTTATCAGTAACTCGTAAAGTTTATATTGAGATCAGGATATTTTAATATTTATGTAATTTTATTTCAGATTATCTTTGTCACTTACTGTATTAAGCGTGCAAGGCTGGAGCCTCTATCACATGTCCCAAAGATATAACTTTATGCGAATTGTTTGTTTATTCGGTCCGTGAGTATCCCTTTGTATAAGTACATTTAAATATATTAAATGATGTACCATTATATTATATACATTCTCTGCGATAGAAATTAGAGGTAAGAATGAATCGCTTATGATATTCATTTATTTCAGCAGTTTATTAATATATTTTATATTTGAAATAGTAATAGCACTATTTTTTGATACATCCTGTAGAAAAGAAGATCGGAAAGCAAAATATGTATTAGGTAAATATTGTTGTACATATCGATTGTATCTTATTTATATTTGTCTAGTGGTGTAGTAATATAACTTTTTTCTCATATCCAGACAAACCTTTGCACAATTGCTCATTAAACGCGTCGGCCATTAGAGCGGAAGTGTCCACTTTAACATCCGATTTTAACAGACGATTAAAGAGAGCTTTATTTTTGTCTTCCAGTAGCACATACGTCTGTGTAGTTGGGCCTATTATTTTTGTACCTCCATATTTACATTTTAACGTATTATGGGTGGTACAGCATGTAATTTTGTTTTGGCTAGGAAGGATATGTGCATACTTTGCTCAGGTTTTTCCTTTTAGGTGAGTAAATTTCTTTGTAGTATAAGAATTGCCTGCTAATCATTAAAATGTGTAATCAACTTTCAGATATTGCGACGAGCTACACAGGGCAGCGTTGCACTTGGGCCGATGGGTTAAAATAGATAATCGCAATAATCACATTTATGCCCAAACGTGGAATGATGCGGTATTATGGCCTCACGGGTCGATTGTAAGGCATAATCGAGAAACTTATCGTTCTGAAGGTTTGTGTACAGCAGCGGAACCGGGTAACCAATCTCAATATAAATTTTATGTACGTGATTTTATATGATCGAGTAACAAAAATTATTATATACTAATTATGTTATATGTTCCACAGAGTATATTTAATAACCGAATAATGCTACTAAGTCCAATACTGATATTGCAATTATTATTGGTGAACATTCAATTATTTACTTTATTGGGCGTGACTGAATGGTACCAAATACTGTCGACGATATTATTATTAATTATACATTATTATACTTTGTTTAAAATGGCTAGAGATTTTCTAATATCCTGGAAAGTGTACCGTGCTGAACAAATAATTCAAGAAAAGTCTCAAACAGTTGTAAACCAAGTTGCTCAATAAAATACAAGTGTGATTTCTGCAATATTTATATTTTTTTTATGTATATTCACTAAATAAAATGAAAGAAAAAAAACATTTTAATTACTTGCATAAAATTTACGTCTCATACACAAAAATTAAAAAATACGCTTTATATGTTTTATAGATTTATTGAATAAAAATAAGAATATAATATATTAAATGCATTTATTTCGAAGAACGTCAAAGAATTTCCAAAAAGTACCTGATATGAAATCCAATATTTAAAGACTATTAATATTTGAAGATTAAATAATGCAATATTAGAAAAGCATATAAGAATATATGTGTATATTAGGGAGAAAACATGCTTTTAACATATAAATTTATTCTTTATCAACCAGCTGAAAATCGCAATTCTGTAAATGCTTTAGTTATTAATAGAGATACAAGTCAAGCATTGCTTTTAAAGATAAACATAGCAGCCTGTGCTCTTTATGCAATTATAATTTAATAAGCTTGAAAAATAATATAATACGTATGTATGTGAATGCATAATTAATTCTGGAAGAGAGTGCGCGTAAACTCTATATAATCTAATGCAGCTGTTATCGGTCGTTCCGATTTAGGATCTACATAAGGTTTCATACGGGCAACGCAATAATCGGCCATTTCCTTCGTGAGGTTCTGAAAACAAAAAATTAACGAATATAAATTGCATTCTTTAATTATTAATGTAATTATAGGAACTCATTTCTGAATATTCAATAGTATTTGCAATATTTACAGCGTATAATTCCTCTTTTGTGACATAGGGCCGATCTGCTGCAGTGATTGCTCGGAAAGCGTTCTCTATTTCTTCCGAACTCTGTACGTTCTCCGTTTCCTTGCTGATCATAAACGCCATGTATTCTTGTAGCGATACATAACCGTCTCTATTAGGATCCACGATGTCTGCGAATAACAATATTTCGTGTTAATAAATAAATAATCAAAATGATATAAGAAATAACAAAAACAAGTATTGAAATCAACAGTACCTAATATGTTTTCGAATTCTGGATCGGGCTGTCCTTCTTCCATCATAGGAAGATCATAACCCAAGGCTCTCAGACACGATTTGAATTCTTGATGATTCAGACGGCCACTCTTGTCTTTGTCAAAGTGCTTAAACATCATAGAGAATTCTTTGAGCGCGTCTTCAGATACACCGGACTGGTTTCGCGCTTGAATCTGCTGTTCCAAATTGTGTTGCATGCGCATTCCTAACTGATCCAACTGATCCCATTGCTGTGCTAATCCTACAGTACTGTGTTCTGTGTAACGGTTGTCGAGAATTAAATGTTCCTCTAGAATAGCGCCTAGATCTTCGATCTTCTTCAGATCTTGACGACGTGCGCGAACTTCTTGAGTTTTTCGCTGTAAATTTGAATATAATTTATATGTATATATACAACATGATTGCACAATGAAAATAAATATTGCATAAATTATCCTTATGTGATAAATTCATCTGTTTCAATTAAACAAACCTTGGTAGCTTCCAGCTGCTGTTCTAAAGATCCAGATCCTTCCATCATAGATGTTCTACAACAAAATTAAATATTTATTTGCATTTTTATTCCTAATTAAACAATTAGATGACTAAATAATTCTTTTGAGACTAATGCAAACCTTGTTTCTGCAAGCCACTGATGGAAGGCATTGGCATGCTTGGCGAATTCCTTACGTAATTTATCATTCTCTTCCTGTCGCTGTGCTTCTTTCGCAAGTTCAACATCGCGTTCCTTAATTATCTTCTGTAAATTACGCCAAGTATCTTCCAAAGCTTCCATTGTGAACCATGTATACGGATTTGGTCCGACATTGAAACTCTTGATTTGCCTGTCAAGAGCAGCCAGGGCTTGGAAGTCAGCTTCAGCCGAGGACAAGCTAGCTTGGAACTGCGCGTGTGCCTCACGAAGAGCGCGAATCTCTTCGATGCTATTACAACGCACAGGATCTGTCAGATCTTCCTCGGCATTTTCAAACCAAGAGTTGAAAGCGGACGCTTTCTTCGCGAACGTTAGATAGAGCTCTTCGATCTGCCTGAATTGATCCTGCATTCTCAACAGACGCTGTTTCCTCGCATCTGAATCGGCCAGAAGTTTTTGCCAACGAGCGATAACATCGGCATGACGTTTTTGAATGCTGGGTGTCTGATCGTGACCAGAATCAACGAGCATTTCCTTCAACGAAGTGATATTCTGAATACCCTCATGTTCAAAGGCATGCAAGCCAGCGTCGAAGGTTTCTTGTTTCGTGAGCAGTGTCTGTACAGTAGATAAATCTCGACCAAATTCCTCGGAACGTACGTGAGTTTCCTTATCAGCGATCCATGACTCGACTACATCGGCCTTCCACATGAACTGTAAGTACGCCGAATTGTCATTCAACCGTGTCTTCCTGCGGGCCGCGATAGCTCCGAGTTGCTCCAATTTATTGCGCAATTGCGCGCATCTTTGACTGATAGCATCCGCTCGATGATTGCCAGCTTTGATCAGCGTCTCGCCGGCCTCGCAAATGTCTTTGCAGCGTTCACCGTGAGCCGCGAAATCGGTTTCAAATGCATCGTGCTTCTTTAAAAGGCCTTGAACTGCAGCCATTGTATCGCCGTAATCTTCGACAGAAAGTAATTGCTGCTTCTCCGTAATCCAGGCTTCCTCTTCCTCAACCTTGGCGAGGAACTGTTGATATGTCAAGGATTCGTCCAACTTTTGTCCTCTAGTGGCAGCTAATTGCTTCAATTCAGCCCATGCCTGATTAAGAAGTTTTAGACGCTGTTCGATTTCTGGTACTCCCAGATTGGAAACGTCCATCAACTTCTCTCCTGCTTCCTGGACAGCTTGAATGGCAGGTTCGTGACTACCAAGCTCGGCCTCTAATCTTTTGTGCTTTTTCTTCAAGTTCTGCACACCTGTAAGATCGCGGCCATAATCATCCGATCCGACAAGAAGCTTTTTCTCTTTGATCCAAGATTCTTCATCCGCAATATCGCGGAAGAACTGATGCAAAGTGTTGGCTTCGTTGAGTCTCGCTTGTCTGTGCGCTGCAAGGTTCCTGATTCGCTCATAACGTTCATTTATACTCTGGCGTTTCTCTTGAATACCGGCAGCATCGAACTGACCGCTTTCGATCAACGAATCGGCCTGTGCATTCATATCTTTGATTCTTTCCTCATGCGCCTGTATATCTGCCTCAACAAGTTGATGTTTCTTCATGAGATTTTGCACCGAAGCCAAGTCCTTGCCGGCATCTTCGGATGTGAGCAAGCTCTCGACTTCTCCGAGCCAGAAATCAAGATCTTTCACGGCAGCAATATAAGTACGCTGTTTGTTGGCTTCCTTCAACTTCATAGACTTCTCTGTGGTCTTTTGTGTAAGGAATTCCCATTGGTCAGCGATAGATGCCAATCTCTTTTGAACTGCATCTTCCGAACCAGCACATTGATGCTTTTCAATTAGATTGCCTCCCATAGCGAGTACCGATTGAATTCGATCTGCATTGGCTGCCAATTCGGCTTCAAAAGCCTGATGTTTCTGATGCTTCGATTGTATGTTGGCGGGATCTTTATAATTCTCCTCAGTTGCCAATTGAAGTTTTTCGGCAATCCAATTTTCCATCTCGTCCGCATCTCGAGAGAACTGCTGCAGAGTCTGAGACTCGCCCAACCTCGAACGTTTCTCGATAAGAGCATCCTTCAAATGCCGCCAGCGATCTAACACTTGACATCGTCTTTCGTCGATCGGTTTAGCAGCATAATGTTCTGCAGCAATCAACTGATCAGCCAGAGTTTGTAAGGTAGCAATCTTCTCTTCGTGAGCGTTGATTGCTTTATCAAAATCTTCGTGCTTCTTGATGAGAGCCTCGACGTTGTCACTGCTGTCCACCGCATCCGCACTGCTAAGGAAAGCCTCCCGCGCGCTCATCCAATTCTCTGCCTGCTCACAATCCCTGCAGAACAACTGCAATTCGAGGTTCTGATCGAGTTGCATGCGCCGTTGGATCCAAGCTTTCTCCAACTCTTGTCGAGCTTCGGCCATTGATTCAAGTTTCTCCAATATTTCCACGCTGGCGTAATGGCTAGATTGCAATAGTTGTTGGCCGAACAATTCGAAGGCCTGGAAAGTACCTGCTCTAGCATCTATCTCCATTCGGTGCTCCTATACAAAGAAATAAACAAAATTTACAAAGTGGATTATGATTCGGTTCTCGAGTGTTTTATCCAGTACACAACCCTCTGTTTGTTATGTATGATCAAATCCATTCGGCAATAGATACTACAAGCAGAAAAGTAGTAATTACGCGAGCATTGAAAATACTCAAACTGTTAATAGGCAGTATTTTCGTTGCAAAACATCGGCACAAGATCAATCTCCTTTTCGTAAAAAAATAAAAAAAATAAATAAATTATCTACGAAACGGATTACGTGAAATTAATTTTAAGGCACTCTCGCCAGGCAATTCCGCGACTTTCTTGATGCATGCTCAAACGTTCTTATACCTCTGGAAGTATGCCGTATCGCGCATCTATCTCTGCTCTGTGATTCTATAATTTAAATGACTTGGTGAAGAACTTGCCAAAAGATGTTTGTGATGACTGTGTTTGATTTTGCTATGATGGAGATTATTTTTACCTGATGACGTTCAAGCAATGCTTCGGCACCCGTGACGTCTGATGCAAGTTCTTCGGAAGCGACCAGGCCCATCATCGAGTTAATCCAAGCCATCAAATCGCGATAATCACTGAGGAAGCGTTGCAGATCGTACGAGTCCAGAAGCTTCTCCTTTCTGCTGTTAGCTTTGGCCGTCAATTGAGTCCACTCTTCATTGATCTCCTTCTGCTTGGCGTATGTTTGCTCGGCAGTTTCCGGATGCGACTGCATTAGGCGATTAGCCGTCTCATCAAGTTGCTTGATCTTGTCTCCCAAAGCCGCCAGATCTCTCTCCAGACCCTCGTGCTTGCGCTGCAAAGCTTGAACGCTGCGCAAATCCTTGCCCAGATCGTCATTGTTCAGCGCCGCGTCCTTTTCGCGAATCCAGTCCTTAGTTTCATCAACATCACGATGGAACCGTTGTACCTCGTGAGCAGAGCCAAGTTGATTGGCCCGTTCTGCCGTGAGCGTTTGCAGACTGGTCCACTTCTCGTTCAAATCCTGAATCTGCGTCTGAATCTTCAGTGCCGCTTCAGTCTGCCCGAGGCTCATTAACTGTACGGCAATTTCGTTCATCTCGGCCAAACGCACTTCATTCGCCTTAAGATCAGCTTGAAAATCATCGAACTTCTTCTGCATAACTTCCACCTGTTCCAAATCCTCGCCTACGTCCTGCACCTGGGCATGATTCTCCTTGTCCTTGATCCAAGTAGCCAATTCAGCGGCTTCTCTCACCAGAACGTAAGCCTTGGCTGTTTCATTAAGTTTATTTTGACGTTCACGCGCTAGACGCAAGAGATCATCGTAATGTCCGTCGATCTGCGCTTGTCGCGTGACAATCGAGCTCTGTTCTCTAGCCAAGTTCTGTTGGGATGCGCTAAGGCCCGCCTCAGGTTCCACGCGCTTCACATATGCTGCCGGGACGAAACCTTGACGATCATTTACCTCGACCTTCCACCAATCCTTGTTGTTAGAGTTGAGAAGAGTCAGAGTGTCTCCCTTTTTCATGGATACTTCTCTGGGAGATTTTTCAGTGTAGTCGTAAAGAGCTACAACACACTCCTTGCCGGTGATATCGATCGTGGGTGTCTCTTGCTGTCTGCATGCCGCAGCTTGATCTCTCAGTACCGCAATGGTGCTCGCAAACGCTTCCAGATCGCTAACCAAGGCCTCGTGTTTCTTCAGAAGAGCCTCCGAACTATCCTCGTCCTTGCCGTAATCACCATTCATCACTATAGGACGTTTCTCCTTCATCCACGATTCAGCTTCATTTGCATCAGCAAAATATTGATGCGCCTGCAAAGAGTCGTCCAAGTCAGTCTTACGTTGCCGAGCCTTATCCTTCAACTGTCCCCAGTGTTCGTCCAAAGCCGCCAATCGCTGATTAATTTCTTCAGCCGCGAAGTGTCCCTCCTGCAACATCGTCGAGCCCGCTTGGCAAACCGCGGCCACTCTCGGCTCATGATTGTTGATTTCTGCCAGAACAGCCTGATGTTTCTTCTGGAGGTTTTGCACGCCGATCAAATCACGACCACGATTCGTGGATGCCGCGACTGGCTCTTTCTCGCGAATCCACGCTTCCTCGTCCTCAATATCTCGAAACAGTTGCTGCACTTGGAGCGAGTCCAAGAGTCGTTGCTTCCTCAAGCTCATAGGGCGCTGCAGGGCGGCATATCTAGTATTCAATTGATCCTGCTTGGCTTTGATGTTGTCGGCGTCAAAGTGGCCCGATTTGACAAACTGCATGGCCGCTTGAGCGATACCATGAATTCTCTCTGAGTGAGAGCCTACATCGGCTTCTAGAAGCGCATGTTTCTTCTGCAAGTTCTGAACGCTGGTTAGGTCTTTGCCGTAATCTTCCGACATAAGTTGCCCCTCCACCTCCGAGAGCCACAATTCGATATCTTCTACCGTTCGGTTGAACTGCTGTTGCTGG
Organism: Tetramorium parvispinum; assembly: GCA_011638315.1. Classification (NCBI taxonomy): domain Eukaryota; kingdom Metazoa; phylum Arthropoda; class Insecta; order Hymenoptera; family Formicidae; genus Tetramorium; species Tetramorium parvispinum. Next base: position 9,291 of record VBVR01001503.1, on the reverse strand, counting down.
GAGGCTTCCTGTAATTTCGCACCTTTCTTTTCGGTGGCTCGCGTTAAGCTCTCCCACAGACTCACGATCTCATCTGACCGAGTACGTATGCGATCGGTAGCATAGTGACTACTCTCAATCAATTCCTGGCCAGTGGCCACCATCTCCTCCATACGCGTTCTATTCGCGTTTAATTCCTGCTCGAAATTCTGATGTTTCTGGACTTTACCGTTCAGATTAGTGGGATCCAAGTAACTGTCGTCAGTAGCAAACTTGAGCTTTTCATTGACCCAGCCCTTTGTTTCATCGCAGTCCCTTTCAAACTGTTGTAGCTTGTATGCGTCTTCCAGGCGACGGCGTCTTTGAGCTGATTTATCAAGAAGAATAGCTCGTCTTTCCAGTAGCATCTGTCGCCGTTGTGCTACATCGTCTGCAGCATAATGTTCGCCTTCAATTAACTTTCCAGCAAAATCGTCAAGCACTTTGATTTTCTCTTCTTGAGCTGCCAAGGATTTGTCAAAGTCTTCGTGTTTCTTAATAAGCGCCTCCACACTATCGAGGGAATCTCCCAAGTCTTCGTTAGCCAGAAACGCTTCCTGTTTGGCCATCCATGCGTCCGCCTGTTCCGTATCTCGGTAGAAAAGCTGCAAATCGACGCACTGCTCGTACAAAATACGCCTCTTCTCCCACAGATTTAAGAGAGATGATTTGTCATCGGCGAGAGAATTCAATTTCCGTGCCACTTCTTCAGCAGCGTAATGCTTCTTTTCTAGAAGCTTGTTACCTGCCAACGTGGTTGCATCAAAACTATCAGCTCTGGCATCGATTTCTCCCTTATGTTCCTGGTGTCGGTCAACCAAAGCCTCAGCGCCGGCCACATCTTTAGCTAGCTCATCTGCGGAAATAATAGCACGCATGTCATTCATCCAGGATACCAGATCACGATAATCAGCTAAGAATCGATGCAAATAATAAGATTCGTCAAGTTTGAGGCGCCGCTCTTTCGCTTTTGCAGTAAGGCTCTCCCATGATTGTAAGATCTCAGCGCGTTTAGCTTGAATCTGCTTGGAATGATCAGCTTCGTGAATCGCTGCGAGACGATCGGCTTCCGCGCCCAGTGTATACACCTTGTCTTCCAGAGCAGCTAAGTCGCGCTCGATACCCTCGTGTTTTCGTTGTAACGTTTGCACGCTGGCAAGATCTCGTCCAAAATCGTCGGATGATAAAACAACGTCCTTCTCTGCGATCCAAGCCATGGTCTCATCAGCGTCGCGATTGAATCTCTGAATTTCATGCGCTCCGAAGAGTTTCTCCTGTCGCAGAGTGGCCAGTTGTTTCAGTCTCTGCCAGGATTCATTGAGTTCCTCCTTTCTGCGTAAAATGGTGTCGCGTTCGGGATGTCCGTCTAACAACAACTTATCCGCCAACTCGTTTACTTCCGTAACTCTGTACTCTTGACTTGCCATGTCCTTCTGAAATTCGTCGAATTTTCTTTGGAGCACTTCCACATGCTCCAAGTCGTGTCCAAATTCATCGGTCGTTACAAATGCCTCCTTGTCGTGAATCCAAAACATCACCTCGTCACTATGACGAATGAACTGTACGAGAACTAAAGCCTGCTGTAGCTTTAAGCCCTTGTCAGCTAATCGGGACAGCAGCAACTCCCACAGGCGATGTAGTTCCTCTATAAAGAATTAAATACATTGTGTTAAAAACAAAAATCAGTTTGTATGTACGATATGTCTTACAATTACAATATTTTCAATTATTTTCAGTTTATATTTAAAATAAATGACACATTAAAACATTCTACATATTCTACAGTTTGAGAAAAAAATAATTCAAATTATTCTTCAACTATTTATCTTTGAATTGCTTTTTTTACTAGAAAGAATTAATTAATATTACATTTTCATAATATACCTTGCACGTACACTAAAAACTTTGACAATACTTTAATCTTAAAAAGAAAAATTAATATCTCTAGTACTTGAATATACCTAATCTCTTGCGAATGACATCGCTGGAGAAATGATGTTGCGCTATCATCTCTGAGCCGGTATTATCGAGCAGAACGATGGCATTTGAATGAGCAGCGACTTCTGCTTCAAACGCCTGGTGCTTCTGAATCTTCGCCTGTAGATTGGTAGGATCCTTGTAACTCTCGTCGGAGGCCGCTTGGAGCTTCTCGTAGATCCATCCTTCGAGTTCATCCGCATCTCGCTTAAAGTACTGAAAGAGGAATGCAGGGTCAGCACGAGCGTTAGCAAATTACGAAATAGCAAGGAGAAAAAGAGAAAAGAAGAGCGCTCGGATACATACCTGAAAGCGACGGGAGTCCTCGAGCTTGTCCCGCTTGTTACGCGCTTCCGCCTTGAAGTTGGCATAGCGTCCCAATACCTGCTCTCGCCTCTCCTGGATGTCCTCCGGATTCTCAAGGATCTTCACCTCCTTCGGCGTAATCTGGTCCATGATTGACCGCGATCTTTAATTAAAATAACTTCCACCCGACTATCGTCACCCAAAATGGCCACGGTGGGGTGTGGCAGGATCAATTCGCCGCCAGAATCGATAAGCGACGTTTCTTCCGCGAGCAGAGCAGATCGTTGAGTGCGCGCGCGACGATAGATCGTGTCGTTGATAATGCGGAAACGATGGCCGTGGGATCTCCTTCACAAGGAATTACACTTGCGAGCTCGCGAGCTCGCCCCCAATTTCGTCTGCCACGATTGACGTTCCGGTGATTCGACCGGATTCCTTCTGCACTTGGTGTATATGGTACCACTACGCGCACTGGTCGTTTCTAGTAACACCGCTCGTTCATTGGACGATCAGTTAGACTCCCCTACCAATCACAGCGAAGACACAACTGACCGACTTTACGTCGGTCAGGCTAAATACATCGATGATATCATAGATGTATACGTCTATGAATGTATGTGTCTATGGATACTAATTAAAGATCATCAACCCTGGATAAATTTTCGTCAATTTTTTCGCCTTTTCGAAAGGGATCCCTAAGCCTCAGAGGTAAATGAAGAATATTGATATTATTCCAGCTGCATCGAAAAAAGTCAACAGAGTGTTTTAATTTATCCAGTCATTGAAAATGTACCAAATCTTTTATAAAACTCATAAAAATTGAGAGGTAAAGAGTTAGAATTCATAGTGTAAGTTACCATAAATAGATATTTTGTATTTTTTAGACTTAATAATAATCTGAAAATAAGGTATACATATGTGTTCTTGTATATAAAATAAAATAAAATATCGTCACAATTTAAATGTGATTTATACATTATCATTATCGGATTGACAATTTGAAGTGTACGAGTGCATGATTGATACAAGCCGTCGGAAAAGACGTAATATACATATATGTGTCGTTAAAAAATTCATGATATATTCAATACAATATTTGGCATAAATTTCCTTTACAACACGTTTCTTAATAATATCACTGACGAGATAGCAGATTCTCTCGTCGGTGATAATATACAGCGAAAAAAAAAGCACGACTCTGCGCTCGGTAGCTTTCGGCATGGTGTTCGGCGGTGTTCGGCGCTCGGTATTCGATGAGCCGTTACGAGGTCAGCGTCACTGTCTCAGCGGTTACGGTAACATATTCGTTGACCGACCGTCGAGCACGCAGGTAGCGAAATTCCAGTACCGAAACGTGATCATATATTTTAAGGTCAATTCAACGTTATCGATTCGCGCGAATAATTACTATGGATCAATGGTATGTGCTTATTACGAGTGCTATGCTATGAGAAGCGGAAATTCCACATTGGATAATACTTATTGAAATTAAAATAACCTTACTAAAGTTGAAATTGATATGCGAACGAGAATTTATATATACATATAATAATATACACATAAGGACATCGCTTATCCCAGATAGAACGGAAAGTCGTGATAATACTAAGCAACAACAAAATGACGAGAATATGGCTACAAAAACTTTTCACCTTTCAGTAATAATTCGATCATTTTTTTTTTAATCATTTTTACATCATTTGATGTGACTTTGACATTAGTATAACTTTCTATTCTACCCGGGATATTAAAGTTTAAAAAATTGATAACATATCGATTGAATACTGGGAATAAAATAAGATCACAGGTATGTAAGTATATTATGATACAATAATCTTTTATTAAATTTCACCTACAAACAACGAATCACAGAACGTTACATTAGAGTTCCTTACGTCAATCCATCGTGTTTTCATATATTTTACAGGTAAATAATTATGTATTTATCTCTATTATAGTAAAGTCTTATTTGTTAAAATATCTCGTAGTGTAGTGGATTGTTATGTATATATAAATTTAATTTACCTAAAAATAGGATTTCTGTTGTAGTGTCCATTCATTGTTTATAAGTGTCCGTTATCATGTATAGAAGTGGTATACTATAGGTACTTTTGTCCATTGTACTCTGATATATCTTCTTTTTTTTATCATTATTAATATATTATTATTAATATTATTACTATTTCCCGCCGATATATTGTATTCGAAGTACGATAAAAGTCACCACGTACCAAAGAACTTTTCGCTGATAAAATTACAAAATTCAATTCGTCACAAAACGATGTTAGGGCTTTATATGTAAAGGGCTTTTTAAGTACCTGGACAAAGTGACGGCATTTACGATAGAAATCGCTAGAACTTTTATATGCATCTTTTTTTTTGTTAGAAGGCAACACGTCTTTGTTAATACAAGAAGGCAATTTGCTTTGTATCATCGGTATATCTGGTGTCCCAAAAACATTGGATCAATCTGACAGCACCGCGCGTAGCTCGATTCGAGCTCGACGAGTGCAAAGGGACCGTTTACAGGCATTATTGGCAGCACTGGATCACTGTTCAAATGTACTGTATATATTTCGTTTCTCCGGTATAATCCCGAGGCTGTAACGTGACAAAATCGGCCCGTACGCACCTCGCGATCGATCTAGCTAGACGCTCCTCGTCCGTTCTTTCTTCCGTCGTTTTTACTTTCTCCCGCGGATTTAATCATCGCGGAGATAACCAGCGTTACGCTCTTTTAAACGTAAATAATATTTTTGACGATTTCCTCTTTATGTACAAAAACTTAGAGCTATAGGATACACTTGCACTCGCGCGCGTCACGCGTCCCGGGGCGCCAATAAGTTAAATTTTATTCTAGAGTTACGCATTTCATTTATTACGCTTCTCCCCCGTGCGTCGGGCGAGCTTCTCTGTGTTGTACGTGCGACGTCTCTGATCAGTCTGAGCATGCGAGACCAGCGATATACATGTATATATATGTGCGTTATGACTGCGACTTTAGAAGGCTCGAACGCGAAATCGGCGCTCTCGAACGTATAAAATTCGTTCCCGATACAATGTATATAAGAACAAACAGGTAGTATAGAAAGTTTCGAAAGAGAGACGTCGCTCGAGACGGTTACAAGCGCCCTACGCGTGTCGCCGTGACGCCAAAATCTCATAGAGACACATCAAATCGCTCCATTTTTACTACATAACATACAATAGATATATTTATATAATATATATATAATATTCAATAATATATATATATATTTTTACTAAAGGTATTCTTTATATTTATATACAGAGATATATAATCGTTCGCATCGATAATCTTTACGAATTAGTAACACTAGGTTGCTAAATAATAATTTTCTTGGACCTCGGTGTGCGTGTATGTTTGTGTATGTATAAGTGTATGTATGTATGCATGTATATTAGCCAGCACCTTGCGTTGTTGAACCCTCAGCTCATGAATCGAAAGGGCCAATCCCTTCCGCTTATACTTAAAAAAATATAATGTGTACCCCTCCCTGAGCTCACTCCGTGAAACTTCGAGAGACGCTTCTCATCCTTTCCCGTTCCACTGCACACTCTCGTCTCGTCTCGTCTCCTCTCCTCTCTTCTCCTTTCCTCTCCTCTCCGTATCGTAATCCTTTTCACAGCCCTCATTTCGTTTCATTTTTATTATAACTTTCGTCCGTTTCCATACATTTTCCATTATGCGCGGAATCACGCGCGTAACAATTTTCTTAGGTAACATATATAAACGTCTAATATACAATAAATAATTTGTCGCTCTTTCGAATATACAATTTTTCGTTCTCCGGTGCTTCGCGGCTTAAGTAATTTGTCCACGGCGTCCCTCCCGCAAGGTACACCAGAATAAAATCTTTAGTTTTCCCTTCTCGACACATTAAGAACTAAATTTTGTACAAATTTCAACGAGTCGGGCGCCGTCCTGTCCCGATCCTACGCGGCATTCGGACACGCGAGAAGGAAACGGGCCGCAGGAGAAGGACGAGGTACTGGGTCGGGACCACCTCCGACGACATCGTCACACGCGGCGCCTTAATATACATTTACATAGGTATAATACAAGGAACAAACGAAGCCAGAGAGAAAGACGGAAATAGAGAGAGAGAGATAGAGATAGAGACGGATCGAGAAGCAAGGAGGGAGAGACAGACAGGTAGAAAGACGGAGTAAAAAAACAAAAAGGAGAGAAAGAGAGAACGCGTTTTACAACATCTGAGGGGTGTGCCAGGTCGGCGCGTCTCGGTGGAAAGAACTGCTGAACGGTGACCTTTCGGGTCCACGACGTCGCATCAGCGACGGCAACGATAACGACAACAATGACGATGATCGACGTTCGCGCGGACCCCGCGCAGAAACGCCGTGCTGCTGTTGCTGCTGTTCCTCTTTCTTCTCCCTCTCGTGCCCCGCGGGACGGGCCGACTCCCTGTCTCATGCGCCCGTACAATCAATCTCGACGATGTCCTTCGGCACGTCGACAAACTGGTAGACCAGCCGTTGGCCGTCCACCTTGGCCAAAATGCCGCGCTGATAGTAATAGCGTAGCGCTCTGCCCATCGTCTCGTAGTTCATGTCCGGCTTGTTCTTGTGTATGCCCCAGAGCCGCGAGACCGCCTTACTGTCGACCAGCTTGAAGACGCCCCGCTCGCGATTCGTCCACTTGATGTAGCGCGGACAGTACTCGTGGTCCTGCAGTAGCTTGAGCAAGAATTCCCACAGGTACGTGGTCGAGCCCTCGCGCGACTTCCGCTTGACCGCGGCGCCGCCCTCGCCGCCCTGCCGCGGCTTCTTCAGCTTGCTCTTCTTCGAGCGCGACGGGAAGCCCGAGAGCTCGAGTAGGTAGAGATCGTCCGAGACCGAGCTGGTGGCCGCCTGAATCACGCTGGTAGGCACGCCGCCGGGTCCTCGCGGCGGGCTCGGGGTGCAGGGGGTCGCAAACTGCCCACCTCCGCCGTACATGTTTATATAACTGTTGTAGCTGTCGGATACTGAAAAAGAAAAGAGAGCGGGAATTAGAAAAAGTTTCGCGAATATAATCTCTGCGTTGTTGTTTATATGCGATTACGGCAGACGCGACTTTTTATACGCCTGATTACAAGTTTAATATAATGATAATTTTGTATCGTAATTTGCCTTTTTTACTCACTACGTAATAAACGTTTAATTATGTCTCGGAGCATGTAGGACAATAACATGTGGCAGCCGCTTTGTCGTCTATGTAAAAGAATCAATATCGCTGTGTAACCATCGCAAAACTTATTTCGGCATCGCGCGACAAAGGAAGGTGCCCTGGCCTTGAAGAGACACGCTCCGATCTCATCCCGAAAGAATCCTCGGCGCAAAGTAGCGCGTTATTATCTCGATTCGCGGCGGAAGGGTCGACGTTTATCGCGTTAGTTTTCGCACCGCGTGGCTTAAGGGCGTACGTCGCAATTGAGTACGTGCAATCAAGTATTAATAGCCGTCGTTCGCGAAGCGGCAAAGAGGGAAAACATCGTTATCGCCATCATCATTGTCGCGTCGTCGTCGTCGACGATGCCTTCGTCGTTTACTATCACCCGATTGATCGGCTAAGCGAGTATAGATGCTTTCGATAGTCCGCCACCTGTTTCCGCGTGTCTCTCGTCGCATCGTCTACATATCTCGTCCATGGCGCTCTTTCCATAGGGGTTCTTTCTCTCTGGCTGGCGCGAGAGAAAAAAAAAACGGCAGAAACGGGCAGGTAATTGTCGCGACCTGCGGAAACGCTGTCTGCACGTCATATGATTTAGTCGGGAGTGGATGCCGCGCAATATCGATCGCGCCGGTGCGATCGTACAGACGCGAGTGCACACGATCTGAGAGTGTAGAGCCGTGCTCATGGTCCATGGGCGTAGGAAAACATGCTGGACGTGCGCGAGAATCCGCCGCAGTTCCTCTTCCTAAAGAGGTATCTATCTCTTTCTCTTCCTCCCTCTCTTTCGCGCGAATCTCCACATTGAAATGCAACGGCAGTCTCCCAGGGAATCATCGAGTTTCAGCGCTCTCTCGCGAAAATTCAATAAAAAGCCGCTTTTAAAAAATCGAGTTCAGTCCAGAAAGTTTTATTACTTAAATCCACTTGTGCTGTCTGTCGGTTGCGACTTGTTGGCCGTATTGGCTTTGTGCAAGAAAAAGATAAGTTTATTATTTGGTGGGGCTATCGCGCGAGGAGATATCGGGGGAAATTGAAGTTTCGGAATTTGGCAAACATTGTCGTGGCAGAATCAATTTGAGACGAGACACACATTTGAACATGCTTGCTGCATAAAGCAATTTCGAAAGCGATAAACCGCCTTTACATCAGCGAACGAGCAGCACCCGGTACGGCTTTTATACGAAAAAGAAAAAAAAAAAAATTCTCACCCGTGACGTACGCGCAAATAGCGCGCCACGTTATGTCGAAAGAAAGCGAAAGTTTCGAGGCCTGCCTCGAGATGAATCTCGCGTTTCTTGATACCGGAGATGAGTAAACCAGTGTCGCCACGCGGCTCCCATAGGGCGAGGAAAAAAATAAGAAGAGAAAAAATTCTCAGCATTTCGCATCTACGTGCACGCGACCGTGGACGTTACGACGAGAGAAAGCAAAAGTTTCAAAGCACTGCTACGAGGCGGTGAGAAGCTCTTTTCCCCTTACGCCACTGGGTCGAGAGGAAGAGGAGACGGACCGAGATAAAGAGACGAGAAGAGAGAAAGAGAGAGAATTAAAGCGGAGAGTCGAGCGCGGCGAGCGGAGCGCGCGCGCGCGGAGAGCGACCAAGAGAGGCGGGAGACGAAGGGAGGAGGAAGAGGGAATCGGGGAACTCTGCCTGCAGTATGATAGAGGACTGACCCGAGCCAAGGTTGCACGGGTGACGCCATCAAGCTACTAGTGCATAATAGCGCCGCTCGTTCTGAGGCCGCCGCGACTGCGCTAAAATCGGAACTCGTTCTCCGGCCCCTCGCGTTCCC
>VBVR01001502.1:0-29863 GCA_011638315.1 Tetramorium parvispinum | reverse complement strand
CTTAAAATATTCATTTAATTTTTAATACTATATATATATATATATATTGTATTCAAAATTAAATGAATATTTTAAGTATATAATAATGATGAAATAATACTGGCGATAAGTAGGAATATTACAAATATACAATTGCGCGAATATATGTGTATGAAAATGAATTTCTCTACAAACCTCAATCGATTAATACACGGAATTATATATACTCTAATGCGATAATTCCAAATCTCTATATAAAATTGTACATATTGTAAATAGATATATTATAATATCTATATCGATATATAATATGTACAATTTATACAAATGCTTTTCTATATAAACGTACATATCTTTCTTTACAATTTATCGAAGCACGTTATAAATTTCGATTTTATTTTATTCAAACATAAAGCATAATTGTCAGATCCCAGATATGGATAATATCACAAATGCCTTTCTCCTGATTAATAGTAACACGTAATGTAGCTACAAGAAAACGCGACGTAGAGAAAGAGAGAAGGAAGCAGAGGGGAAACAGAGAGGGATGCATAAGGGAGACGAAAACAGGTTAAAAATAGCCAGAGAGTGGTCGGCATCTTTGAAAGAGGGCCGTGCGTCTTGCTGGCCGGCCGGCCGGAGAGTCGTTGATCGTTCGCATCGCGTTTCGTCGTCGTCTGGATGTTGATGATGATGGTGAGAGACCGTCTCGTTACCATTACGAGCCGGCCGGCTAACACGCACCGCAAACCACGCATTACCATAACCGCGCGCAGCGGGGTTGTTGTTGCGGCTCCTTCCTCGGGAAGGAGTTGGCGAAAGTAAGCGTCAGCTTTCGACGCGCTCTCGCGACTTAACAAGCGCGGCTCCGCGAGTACGCGAGGGGGACTAGGGGGAGAAGTTCCGCGAGGGTGCTACAGATTACGTTCTTTCGAGTACCGCCCAAACCGGCGGTTTCCACCCCCGCCTTCTGCGCGAACTTTTACGCGAAATTACTTTCAGTGGCTTTCGTGCAATTCTCACGGTATTTTAGAATACTTTGAACATGTTGAGGTGCTATTAAAGTCCCGATGGACTCGGATACGCTCGTTGTATGAAATGTCCATCTGACGTGCCTTCAGCGCGTTTTATATTACAGCGAATTCATTAATTCAAATGGCAATTTTAAAATTGATTTAATGTTACAGGTATAATGAAAGGCCGCGTTGTTACAAAATGAATATTCATTATTTTTCATTATTATCGATTTTATCAACTGTAATGGAGGATAACGTAGCATGCAAATTCAACATTAAATTAAAAACAGTATCTTCCCACTGCATGAATATATGTGTCTCTCCGGACAAAGCCGCGTGATCTATTTCCGTTATTGTTCAAATAGCTTATCATATACCAATACAATGAAACAACCATAATTATCGTTCTGCGACTGAAAGATAAAAGAACAGTATTTTATACTTATGCATATTACATTTTCTTTCTTCTCTGTCGCAGGTCACAAGTAGATAATATCTCAGATATCTCGGTATAAAATATCGGACCTTCAAAGGAAACAATCTTTCGCTTCTTTGTATTTGGCGGGAGATTGCTATACAAGTATGGAAATTGGACATCGATTTCCTTTCTTGGATTTTTTTTCTCGTTACTTTTCGTGGTAATATGTTATCGTTCGTAAGCTGATACCATAGATATGTTGGACTTGATTGTCACTAGATCAGCTCGTCGAGAAGGCTCGATATCTTTCGCACGGATGACGGCGCATTTGAAATATTCCCGTGCCGCTTCGTCGGTAGAAGATCAATCTTCTTAACTGTGTGAGAAAGCATTCGGACGAGTCGAGATACGTATACGTTTAGTTCCATTCTAACAATTGAATCGCCCCGGGATAAGGGTGTTAAGTAAACTTTGTTATTCTTCGGCATAGCTTTGACTTAGCTATGCATTTACTGATCAGGTAACTTTTTTTTTTCCAGACAAAATTTAAGGTGCGTGATATTTTCTATATCCTCGCGATTACTTTTAAGCAACGTGCTAAATGTAGTATTTACTTGGAACTGAATACTTCTTTTCAATAATCTTTCAAAAAATGCATAGGAAAAATATGAAAGAAAAGCAAATCGGCTTTCTTTTGATATTTTACAAAAGAATTCTTTAGAATAGATTTATACCAACGATAGTTGAGGTCTAATATTCTAAGCACTTTAGTCGGAGCAATATATTTCTTATCCATATATGCTAATTATAGATTGATTCTGAAACTAGCGGACTCTATGCGCTCGATATCAAAATATCAAGGTAAATCCTTGATCTATATTCTAAGCGTCTGGACACATCGCACGTCTAAGAACGAGCAAATATTTGTACATATCTCCTAAGACTAAATCCGGTTTTTATATAATATCAATATTAATATTAATCTCGCAATAATTAGCCAGCAGATATATATCTATTTAGATCAAAACACCCGTAAAAGAGAGGGATAGAGCGGCAGGAAAGGACCTGAAAAAATCGGCGTAAATATCTGTCGTAATTTACGTCGGTAGACCCGAAAGAAAGAAAGAAAGAAAAGGCAGACAACGGGGTCGTACGAGGGAGAGAGAGAGCGAGGAAGAGAGAAAGCGGGAGATAGGCGTACATAAAAGGGTGAAGGGAAGGAAGAGACGAGGAAGGAAGAGAGAGCAGGTGGCAAGATAGGGTATATACGCCAGTGGATTAAGGCACGGAGCGGCGAGTCAAAGAGATTTTCTCCCTGGCTCGTCTCGGCAGGGGCCCCTCGTCCTAACAAGGGCTGAAATATGACTGCCTTGCCCTGCCTCGCCTTCGCTTACTCGCTCGCCCGCTTGGCTCGGCTTCGTTGCGCTGCGCCGCGCCGCGCCACGCCGCATCGTGCGCGCCTTCCGAACGCGCCGTACGAAGGAAAAGTGAAGGAGATATCTGCTGGCAACTAATTTATCGGTTGGCCTGCTTGCCGGCGACCCGCGGGATCAATGCACTTCCTCGGCGTCGGGTTCATAAACTAGCTCTAACATAGGTCGCGATTCCCGTCGGCACTAATTATCTGCACGACGAGAAAACCCGAGGAAATATAGTGAACTTGGTCAAGAGTAAAGGAATTAGCCCGAAAGGGATTGCCGGTCCGATATTAATTAAGGCTGTAATATTTCAATGCGGAGTTTGGAGTAAAATGCATTTTTTACGAATGCTATCTTTTTAAACAGTTTAAAAGCAAGTTTGTTTTTTAGCAGAAATGTACTAGGCTTTAAATGAGAAGAGCGAGAATGAAACTTTTAGCGAATTAATTTTCAATCTTGTATGCGCAAGCAGATAAAACTTTATATCTAAATTCAAATGAGTTTCATGTTAATAGAAGTTTAATATAAAACATAATCATAAGATATCAATATCAAATTATTAAAGTGGGAAAGATGCAATGTCTAATCAATATTGTAAACCAAACTACCAAAATATATGAGACATATTGTTACCGAGATATATTTGATAAAAATTGGAGAAAATGAAAAATAATGGAACGTGCCCGAAACTAGAATGCCTAAATACAATGTTTAACGTAATACATTTTGAACTAGGAAGTTCAAGATATACACGCCTGCAAATTACAATTACAAATTGTATTTTCTCAAAACGGACATAGAAAGTTTGGCAAACTGACTGCCGTACTATTCTCGCGGACCATGTATTCAAAATTACATTTCTGCAGATGTATTCGAAGTACAACAACCGTCGAATAACACGGTTGAATCACAATGACCACAGACATCCGGCGCCGCCGCAAAGAAAACTTTTAGATTCGGATTACTTAAGGAAAGTAACGAACAGAACTGCGAAAAATCCTGTAATTTTCTTTTACGCGCGTTTTTCAGTGCAAAGTATAATGAATGTCTTTGTATGAAATAACTGCTACCATGTTAATGACTCTTCTAGCAAAATATTTCAGTTTCATGTCGCAGTCTGGTCTTACTTTTCCGTGTACATTCTCTCTTTACGTTTATATAAATTATACTTTATATTATTTTAACTTCAGTCATCGTACGGAGTCTTCACAAATCCGATGTTTAAACCACATTTTTTTCGTAATAAAATACAAACTTTGCCATTTGCATTTTAAAAAAGTCTGATTAAATATTATTTCCAAAAGATATAAATTGATTTTTTTATATTACTTTTATATCTCACCACGCGTCGGCTCACGTTACGAAAAATAACGCGGCGACTGAAAATGATATTTAAAGAGATATAATGGTAATGATATATCTCCGGTGAAAATGTAACTTTGCAGAAATAATTTCACTTTTACGGGATTGGTAATCTTTGTCTGTACTTATAATCGGTACAATAGAACATAGTAGAGACGAAACGACCACGTTGAGACCTCGCACATTCTGAGGTCTCCCGAGCGACACCGCGGGGCGGGATCGTCAACGTGATTGTCGCGAGCATAGCACCACAATTTACAATCCGAGGTACGTATTTTCTGGCGAAGATTGATAGGGAAAAGAGGAGAAAGAAAGAAGAGACTCGGTTAAGTCAGCGTGGCGCGCCGCGAACAAAGTCTCCGTGCGCCAAACGTGACTGCGGCACGGCGGTTGCACGGTGGTCGCCGCGCGGCTCGGAGCAGCGGTTGCGGCTGCAACGACGGCGGCGACGGCGATAGCAGTGACGGTGACGTCGGTGGTAACAGCGATAGTGGTAGTACGGCAATGGTGGCGATGGTGGTGGTGCTGGAAGTGGTGGTGGCGGCGGCGCGATGGTGATGGTAGCGGTGGTCCATCGGAGTAAATATATTGGATGGCGGTAGGATTGGTGGCGGTGTCTTCCGCTCTCTACTTGAGCCGCGTGCCCGCTCGCTCGTTCACGCCCGAGGTGCGCCTTTGATGTGCCGCCTACACCGCGTTCTTGCTAACTCTCTCTCTCGCTCTCTCTCTCTCTCTCTCCCTCTCTCTCTCTCTCTCTCTCTCTCTTCTCTCCTCTCCTGCGCGGGGTCTCCGTCGTAACTCGCGCGCCGCGGCGGAACCGGGAGATTGCGTTTTTCCTCTCGCCGACACTCTCTCGATTGCGGCGAGAGCGGCAAAAAGTCGCTCTTCCGGAAAAATCTCCGGCCACTCTTCAGTGCCGTTCCGTAGAGGCGCGCCGCGCGGCGACGAACTTTGACCTTGATTCGCCTGGAGGATCCGGGGAGGAAGCGAGAAACGCGAAGGCGCGAGAGACGGAACATCGATTATGGCCGCTCGTTTCGAGGGCTCGGCCGCGCGCGCTGGAAATGGCGTTTTTGCACGCGCGAGAGAGACCATCTGCCCTTCCCCCGATATTAGGGCGGCTTCTTTGCCAACGAGGAAAGAGACCATGCACAGCGGTTCTAAGTGTTACCTGTCGTCGTATTGATGTCGTTCGAATAAATTATACTCTCTTTAAAAAAAAAAATCTAAAGAATCGAAGTGGGCAGTATTTAGCAGATTAAATCGTTCAACAAAAGTTTGTATATTATATATTCCTATTTCTGAATCGAACAATTTTTTATTTTTCATTTACAGATACGTTAATTAAAAATTGTACTCTTCTCAGAAAAGTGCGTTAAAAAATACTAATTTAAAAAGCAACAGTAAATATAATCGAATCTGATTTGCAATCGTTACACGTCTCAACGTCGTTATCGTCCATTCCATTTTAGAAAGGATGAGGAAAAATTCATTTTAGAAATACGACGGAGTTAGGATTCGAAACTGGACAGTCGGCTCGCTCCAAGAAATCGGACTCCGGCTGATATCAAACGAGTTAGGCGAGATCGGACATAACGGCGCGGTAGCGGGCGCGTAGGTAGGCAATGATTTTACGGGAGCTTATTTCGAAGATCCTTACCCTCTCTCTCTCTCTCTCTTTCTCTTTCTCTTTCTCTTCCTTTCCTTCTCGCGGGGCACACTTCGTGCCGCCGCGCGCTCCGGAGGATCCGCTTCTTCTTTTCCCTCTTCTTCTTCTTCTTCTCTTCTTCGTATTCATCTCGCGGCTGCTTCCTTGGCGGGAGATTCTTCACGTATGCCCGATCCAGACTTGTGCGTATTACAGGTATACGTTCTTTCCGGAAGCCTTCTCCGCGAACTTCGGCGTACATCAAAGGTTCCATCCGGCCGCCGCCAATCCGCGACGCCGTACAAATCGATAATACGATTCGTAGCTGCCCCGTAACGAGATTCGTCTCTCGGCGATCCTCTTCCCACCCGAGGCTATCGAGACACAGGCCAAGATATCGAGAGGATTCGTAACGACCGAGAGGAGCGGACTTTATGGCGGCGACGCCGCGATCCGCCGCGTTTTCTCGGGCCGTAAATGGGAAATTGCCTTCGCGTGTTCGCGGCCGCTCATTTCGATTGCTAATTAGACCCATCGGAATATGAATCTTACTCATAAGCTTATAGCGTGAAGCTTATCGTCCATGTTATATCGTTATTCGATTTGTGGGCCTCGTGTACGTATTTTGCGAATTTTATTTTATCTCGTTGATTTTTATTTTCTTCAATTTCCACTGTGTTTATATGTTTTCATATATTTCACGAATAAAAACTATGTGTGGTTTTTCAAATTTAAATTAATTTTTCTCTCTGATTTTCAAAGGTATTCTTAATCAAAAAAACATTATTAATTATGCTTGGTACTTTATGCAAAATGTACGTTAAAATTAAAAATTAAAATTTTCTCAAAATATAAAATATAATATATATACACAAATAAACTAATTTTTTCTTAATATTAAAGAAAATATTATGTGTAATCTAAAGAGAATAGCAGATTACTCATTCGAAATATCGTAAAATGGCATAATAATAAGATTATTGAAATAGAAATTTAAATTTTTATTTAACAAGTATATCAGTTAATATCATAGTTAAGTTCATTTGATCAATGCGAATAACATATTTCACATAAATATGATCAAAAGCTGGAAATTGCATGTGGCATTTCTAAATATGTGTTAACAATGATTAAACGTGTTAGATGCTTTTTAGATACACATGATACATATAGATAATGCGATAAATTTTTACAAAAAGGAATTTATTAAAAAAGTGCGATCCTTTTTATCTACATTGGTACAAACAATCGAAATAAATAAATATTCCAAAACAAAATATCCCAAATATTGGTCATGATATTTTCGAACTAGACAATTCTCGTATTTTGCGACAACCCTCGTGCAATCGACCTATGCGCGCCGAAACATTAATCCGGAAATTAATCCAACGGCGAGCCCAGAAAAACATCGCGACGCGTAACCCAGTCTGTCCGCTAATGTAATCATGAATATCCCCGAAAATCACGAAACAATCGATCGCGTCCCCGATCGGCGAGCAGTGGGACAGCCGGCCGCGCCGCGACAGCCGCGAGGCCGAATCTCGAGGTCGGCCCTCAACAAATTTGCGATCGGTTAGCGGGGGCACGCGTATTTGTTTAGGTGCCTTCCCGGGGCCTTTTCCCTTTCCTTCGCCGAACCCGAGACCTCCTCACCTCTCCCTCCATTCGAGCGCGCCCTTTCTCTCCGTTCCGCGCGAGTCTCTCGTTCCTTCTCGCAACCCGTTCTTTCCTTCCTTCTTCCCCACCGGCCTCCCCTCGGCCCCTCTTCGCCCTTTCTCGCTCCACCGCCGTATATATCTATGTATATCGGCCTGAAGCGGCGCACCCGCGCGCGCAGTCGGTTCACCGTACGGTGGACCGTGAAACGTTTGATCTCACCGCCAAGCCAGATCGGCAAAAGGCCTTTTTCTGCGGGCTCGAGAAAGACGGAGAGCGAGAGAGAGAGAAGGGGAGAGAAAAAGGATGGGAGGGGAGAGGGAAGGCAGCTTGAAGCCGGCCTCAAAGACTTGACTGATGACTTGCGGCCACAACGCGGGTAGAGGAGGCAGCCGCTAAGGCTAAGCCCGTCGGGCGTTACGACCTCGTGGAAGATCGGCGGCGTCCGAGAGAGCCGCCGCACGTCGGCCTGGATATCCGCGCCGAGTTTACCGGTCCCCGTCGATTTCTCGGCGCGACGCGTGCCCACTCGTGTGTCCACGCTCGCGGGCCCCTGCGGGACGCACGCCAACCCACACGGCCATGGTGATTCGTCGTCGCCCCTTTGATCGTTGGGTCGCGATGCCGACCGCCGCAGCCGCCGCTATCCTCTTGCTTTCCCTCACAGGCACGGAAAGCCTTGCCGCACGTTTTTTGGGGATATTAAATTTGGATCTCCTTTCTGGACGAGACCAGGCGAGCCGTCAAGCGTGCCGGACAAAATTACGCTCTGATATTTGTTTTTTCTCCAATCATTTTTTAGTGGAAGACGCGCACATACGCAGGACAGAATATGGTTTCCTATTTACATATATGTTCAGAAGGTGTCGGCATAATTTTATGCTCCAATTTTCTCACGCATTAAATGTTTAGCGAAATTGTATAATAAAAGGAGCACATAAAATCTTATACCGTGATAACTGGATTTCTCTTTACAAAAATTACTAGATTAAAAATTTGTAGATTTATGTAATAAGTACAAGAATAATTCATCGCTCAGATACGGTCAGAAATATATCCGGGTATACCACTCGGGATAATCGCGGGAAAGCGCGACTTCGCCTGTCAAGACGAAAAACAGTAAAATTTATTCTCTGGTGCGACGAGCACGTACGAGTGCATCGTCACACTCGGCGCGTATGATCTGATAATGTAACAATAATATTCGCGAACGCGAAATGAGTTCTGCCACCGCGGATGACCCCGCGATCAAAGACAGCAAGGGGTATTCTCGTAGAGCTAGAGATGGGAAGAGGCGTGATGGGAGGAGAAAAGAGGGACGGGAGAAGGAAGAGTATCGAAGGCACAGTCAGGTCTGCGTCGGCCGCCTGGGCTCTGGGGTATACGAGGAAGAGGAGCGTTGTTCTCGGGCTGGCCATTCGGAGGGGATGGCTCGGAGAGGAGAGGAACTGTCGGCTCCTTTGAAGTCGGTCGGTACCGTGTGTAATTAGGCCGCCGCTCCCCACCCCGCCCTCGGCCTCTGATCTCGCCGCGCTGTGTCGCTAATTGCTCACCGCCTCACGGCAGAAGCATCGTCGCCATCCTCGTCGTCGTCGTCGTCGTCGTTGTCGTCGTTATCGTCGTCGTCGTCGTCGTTATCTTCGTCATCGTCGCCGTCGTCATCGTCTTGATCGTCTTCGCCGGTTTCATGTCAGCGTCCAAGTCCAAACGCTCGAGCTCAAGCTCGTCGTCATCGTTACTTCGAATCTTGAGCAACGCGAGCTAGACAGCCTCTTCTGTCTGAAAGAGAACTAGACATCCAGTCGTTAACGCTGGATTGTTCCGTCGGAAAGCACGGATTTCATCTTGATCTTTTTCCGATCTCATTTTCTTCGCAGAAAAGCGTTCAACAGAGATTGGATTTTAAGATGCTGATGGATATGATATTACGGATTTGTATTTCTTGTTCAGAGCCAAGCGATAAAAGCGTAAAATTTTTAGGGGGCTATCATACGTATATTAATCATTTCTTCATTAATTATAAATTTCGTTTTCCAATTGCGATAATTATATAGCTCAATTCTTTGGAATGGCGCATAATAGAAATTAAAAATAATCCAACTGTAACTGCAACACAACATTTAGTCGAACTAGATAAGAGTCGATGACGTGTAGATTAAATTATCGCGATAATCTGCTAATAGATGACGCTGAAAGATCCTCTTCCCGTTCATCTGAGAATCGTCATAATGGCTTTAGCCATTATTTAATGTACCTTCAAAAGCTTTCATTCGCACAAAGAGGGGAGGTATAGAATGGGTAGATTGTTCGCGATGTAAATATACTTTTGCCTTCGTGGTCTTCAAGATTAAATTGCCTGCTGCTCTGTAATCCAAGTCGCAATTATCCTCATCCGTGTCCACATCGCCATCGTTATTCATCTCCTGTAATGTAGATGTTCTTAAGTAGATGCGCGTATAATCGCCTTCTTGAGTACACAACCCTCCGTCTACTCTCAGTAATTGCTGCCGCTGCTAATTGCCACGCTATGTTGTGACAGCGATTCACCAGACAATCCGAGACCTCATTTCATATGAAACGTATCTTTCCGACGAATAAAATATCATTAATAATGATTTGTACGTAGAATCTCTTTTACGGTGTCAACGCGGCCGACCACGTTAGCGCCAAGATATCCCGGCATTTCCCATGTCGCTTGTAACGGCTCTGTTGCTCGCTGAGAGAGCACTGTATCTTGGCCTGCTTATATAAACTACTGTCCACTTAGTTTAACAAAGTCATGTTTGTTATGTAATTGTTATTCCCGCGATGCCATTGCTGCTCGTAGTCAGCGTATCACACATCCGGGTAGAATAGAACATCCGATATGCTAATTCGGTACCACAGTGATGTTTCTATCCTTTAGCAATTATAAGTATTAATTCTATCAGCATTAATTTTGACATTATTATTTATCATTACGTTAGTTCTACTATTTTTTCAATTTTGGATTGTATATCTTAATATCTGTACAAAATGATTTTTCCTCATACACTCTGGAAATATTTATGACCTATAAATATTAATTTTTGATCATACTCGTAATTTTATTACATTTTATAATTTGGGATGTATTAAATTACTCTTGTCATGCCTATTATTGCAAAGGAAAATTCATATCAGACAAAATGCGACCGTCATTTAATGTGATTAATCAATGTCATATAACAACGTCACGGAAGCAGCTACCAATTCCGTCGCGGCTTTCGTCGTGCTGGTCGCGTCCAGATTCTCTTAAATACTACAAACTGAATGTCCCTCTCGACTTGAGGTAACAACGCCCGTCTACTACTAATTGCTGCTTGCTGGCACAATGCTCCGTCCAGCCGGGTCTCCGTCGTTTCCGCACAGAAAGGCACGTAGTAGAACGAATCCGGACTGACATTACTCTCTAACGGGGCATTGTTTCTGTCAGCTCGCCAGCGTTTTCGCCTCTAAGAAGTGCGCCCCTGTTCCTATCGTTCTCCTCCCGAAAGTCTCGGCAAACCGGAAAACGTGGTAAAAGTTTCGCGGTAAATCGCAGCAATCTCCGCCGCGCCATCATTTCTTGGACAATAAGATTTTATCGTCGACACGTTTTCCGCGCGAGAAGCGTTTAGGTAAATGACGGCAGAACGAGACGTACAGTTCTTCTCAAAGTCAACAGCTTATTATTATGATCATTGATACTGCTCTCATTACGAAACCTGGAACGGCCACTTCTTCCTCCGTTTATAAAAGGACTTAAAAGCAGGACATCAACCTCATCGCCGCTTTCTTTTTCTCCTCCACCTTCATATTCATCGCAGTTGAAATGTGGATTACCATGAATATGCCCTATTAATATTTTCCTTTCTCTTGCTCGTGTTATATTTTAAATACAGTAAAGCCGCGCTTAACCCGGAAGAGATTCTATACTTTAATTACGCAGGCTAAGCTTCTCGCTTAAGCAAACATAATGGTACATGCATAAACATATTACAAGATATTCATAAGTTTTGTCATGAGATTTTAATAATATTAAGCATTTCCTTAAAGCTTTAAGTAAAATTTTTATTATACAGTAAAATTAATTAAAAAAATTAAAAATAAGATTTTATTAATTATTTTTATCCTCAAAGCTTAATTCTCAATGAACAGTTTCAGCTATCAATGTTTTTCCATTAAAGATAGTATCACTTTTTTAACTTTTTATTTAAACAAAGTGAATTTATATCTACCTTTGGAGAAACTTGCGAAAATTTCTCATTTTCACGTTATACGTTTCAAGTGGAGATTACGCAAGACTTGGTGTAAATACATTTTTATGTCTTATTATTATTTATCTGTTTCCAAAATGCGCGCTTTCGCGAAGCAGCACGAGCGTTTATATTTTGGAGGCAATATCGAGCCGCGAGAGTACATTGGGAAAATAATCTCGAGTTGCTGGCGCGCAAAGGCAAGCTCGGGCAGAGCAAAGGGCTAAAACGGGAAGAGGCGCGGTGGAGAAACGCCGGAGGAGACGGGATTCCGAATCGACGCGGACTATGCGTGGCGCGCGAGATCACAGAGACGGAATCCCGACGTAAACAGGCTTAAATTGTAATCTCGGGCTTTCGGTTCTCTCTCCCGACGGGATACTTGTTGCTCGTCTACTCTTTGATGTCCGGTCATGCGGCGCTCGAGAGATCAATATACGCTCATTAACGAGCGCGGCCGTTCGCGGTACCAAAGGGACACGCATGCGAATATCGCGGTAACGTTAACCTTGGCAGCAGGTGGCATAGACGATCGTCGCAATTATTCACCCTGCTTTTTACACCGGCATATTCGCCTGCCACTGCCTGAAAACAACAAGGGACTCTTCAGCTCCGTTTCGGAGTCGCGTCATCTCGTTTCGGATTCGCGGTACACAGAACATCCGTAAATGAATGTCCATCGTGTCTTAAATGACTAGATCGTGCGTTAATTATTGCAGTCACGATAACCGATTAAAACGATATAAATTATACAGTTACGACAAGAAGAAAATAAATGGTTTGATCCAGAAATATATTGCTATTAAAAGTCTAAATTTCTCAAGTTTTTAAATCTTTAAAAAATATATAAAACATTTATCTATACATATTGCGTACGACAAGATAAATTCAATAATATCGTTAGCTGCTATAGTTTACGTAACAACTGGACATTTAACACGCGTTTTGTTAATGACAAAAGTCGAAGTTGGTAATTGAACCTTTTGTTGATGTAATACTAACATATAGATTAATGTTGACATTTAAACAACATCGTTATAAAAACATATTTCGATCACAAGCAGTATTATTTGCTTTGCTATTAACTTCGAAATCACCGAAGCATTTAAACGTGCATTGGATTATATTCACACTGCGCATTGGAGTGTACTCGTATCAGTGTAATGGAAAATTATATATGTACATATAGGGGATACGTATAAGAGAGATCCAAGAAATTATTTTTAACAATTTTCCTTGTTACTTGCTAAATTTAAAATTAAAATCTAACTATCAAACTATTTAACACTAAAAATTAAGAAATTAGATTGTAAGAATTAAATTCTATATTTTTAAATTAATTTCTTAAAGTTTAAAGTAACAAAATTGTAAATTAAAATTTTGTAATTCTTTGTTTTTAAAATATTTAATTTCATAAATTCAAAAAGTCCCTTAAAATAATTTTCGAAATTTGCATTAAAAAAATATATTGCTTTATATTAATCTTTTTACTAATATTGTACATTTAAAAAGATGAGACAATAGCGTACAATGGAAAATAATTTAGTATTATACAAAAATTACACGTCAAAGATTACATATTGTTTAATCGATTCACCTAACTAAAGAGTATAAACAATTTCTACCACAATTATTTAATAAAAGGGTGCAGCAAATATAATATTCTGAATATAAATTGAATATAACAAATACAGGAACAAAGTAGTGTTTTGGTCAAACAATCTTGAATGAGAAAATATGTGAAAAGGTATAACATAGTAGAAATTGAGGGAAAAATAAATTATGTTTTATTTATATATCGATTGTTATATGCTTTTGCCATTTACATTTACAGTCCATGTGGAAAAATATTTTGCACATTCTCTCTCCGAAATGCAACTTCGCTCCGGGCTTCCGTTTTTGGGTCATTGTAATCGCTGTTTGGAAAAAACATAGCTTCGTTTAAACCATGTGCTTTCAATTTTGAAGTTTGCACAAGGGTGCAGCTGGTGGATCGAGTGGATGTATCTCCCGCGAAAAATTTTCAACAATTTTTTGAAATTATACCATCGTTCAGTTATCAAAACGCACATCGGAGACACGGCGATAATATCGTGGTCCGAGAATAAATTTATTTCCCTTTTTAATTTTCCACTGCCATATCTCCTTAATACGTGCCGCACGGCTGTCGGCGGCAGGCGACGATAAATTTGCGGAGAGAATCGCACGCGATTCGCGGGAGCTCGCGGTTTATCGCGTGCGCGGCCGCTAGCTGCCGCAGTGATTTATCACGTGCGTCGTCGCGCGAATTCTATGCGCCAGATCAAGCGCATCGTAGTCGGCCGTCGAGGAAGTCGCCCAATGATGTAGAGCTCGCGCTCGAAACGGCCTCTCTCACCTAATGAGATTGAATCGACACCGTAATTAACGACGTTGCTTGTATTATCGATATTTATGCCCCAACCATAATATTATGTGGCAACAATGATTAAATTATAAATTTAATTGTTCATTAAAATCAGTATTTTAATTATTAATTTTAATTGGCTAATTTAAACATATTAATTGATCTAAATTGATTTAAATGTACTGTACATTTTGTGTTGTCTTTCATAATTTTTCGTCCGAAACGATCGATCGATCGCATCGCGCGTTAAATGTTACATGCTCTGACTTTTTTAATTTTATTTATTTAATGAAGATAGACATATGGAGACGCAGTTTTGTTACAATTACACGATCGCATTACGTGACCTTAATTGTGCATGAATAATAGTTTGGATTTTACTTTAATTATTTCGCCTGACACTTTTTGTACCGTGACAAAATTGACAGTGGCTTTATAATTCTTTACAGAAACATTATGTATTGCGAATATCTGTCATACTTTTCGTGTTTCCGCGACGCACAAAAGAGGCGCCGTATATTTTGACGTGCAAAGAGCATTAAAAATATCAAAGCGAACGCTACGATGGAGACTCGCCGTACGTGAGAGAGCCCAAAGCTTGCGAAATCACGATAAAGAAAGATTTCGAGGGCGGCGGCCGCGGAGGTCAAATAACCCCCGGAGAATCCGCGACTGGTGCCGTAGTTTCGCGGGCGGGCGGGTGTTCAAAGGCTTTCGTTAAATCGTACTTAAAAGTTAAAGGCCACTGTATACGCCTAGTCGCATACACGACGGTTGTCAGGGGGAAGAGAGAAGAGGAAACCATCGGTGGAGGGGCGAAACGGGTGAGAAACGCGCGGCGGGTACCCGTGAAAGCAGAACTTCCAGATGATCAAAGAGCGTTAAAAGAGGATTGGGATGCCTCGGCCGCTACTCGTCTTACGATGCGCCCGTGTGTATGCGCGTGTGTGCACACGCCTGTATGTATGTATATAGGCGTGTGGTAAGAAGGAATTAATGTACAGGACATTCGCCCTTGTTGTTGTTGATGATGATGACGCGATAGCTTCCCTCCTTACTCGAATCACAAATATAAAATATGGATGTATTTTTGTTTATCCATTATTATTTCTCATATGGTGATTTAGTTTTATTTACTATTTTTGCCGCAGACCTGCCTTTATTTATTTTTATAAATAACTAAACAACTTGTTTTAATTTCAATATGTTTAAACGTTCGTTCAATTGAGTTTTTAATATAAATTTAAAACAAAATATGACAATTATGTGACAATTATAAAATACAAAATAATAATTGCGAGTACTTATGTAAAAAAAAACATTAATTATATGATTACATATGTTGCTCTTTGTAATTATGTAATATGTTTATCATTTTGATATTTTTGTGAAAATTGACAAATTATTCATAATTTTATATTTGTATTCAATCACGCCCCTAACATTTCTTCAAATTTATTCAAAAATCAAGTGAAATTATAACATAAAATATGCTCGTGCAAAGTAAACTCGACTCACCTGCAACGCCGTCTTCATCTTGATACACCCTCGTATGCTAATAGTACAGCTGCTGTTCACGCGACGAATCTTCGTATCTTCATTCACACGCAATCATCGCAGTTCATGTCGATCACTCTGAATCCGTGCGCATACAACAGCGCGAATCTATCCTCACACGGTTCATCTTAGTCTCATCAAAGAATCACAAACAGCACTGTGTTTTTCTGTCGAGCCATTCGTACGGCTGATGCGACATGAAATTCGCGGAGTATTTCTGTATTTCTCCGATTAAGTGTGCCGCGCGACGACGATCTTCTATTTAGGCAGGGGTGGAAGGTATCCCGAAAGAGTCACGTGGTGCGGGACGCATCTGAAACGCGCGTGCACCGATTTCGCTCTCTTCCTCAGCGTCCCGCTTGACGGTTCGGAGCGCACTGCCGTCACTTTTCGCTTCGACCGCTTCCTTTTCTTCTTCTCTCCTTCTTCACTCCTTCCACCGATGCACCCTTCTTCTTCCAAAGGCACGAGGGGCCGGGTACGCGCACGTGCCGGGCACGATCGACGAAGTAATAGCGACTGACACCTCCTCTTCTTCTCGCCCGATTTTTCTTCCTCCACCTCCTCCTCCTCTCCCCCGCCGTTCTCCCGTTTCGAATTTCAGAGCACCCTTCAAATTTGCGCAATTCTTACGCAAGCTCACATTTAGGGATTTTAGACGATGCTTATTATTAAGCGAAGAAATTTTTTAAGCTCAAAGGAATTATCTTGACAGGATAATTTCTTCGTAATCAGAATGATTCGATTAATTGAAGAATAGATGAGCACTTCAGTGCGCTTTCAGTGATCTTACGATGTCAGAGCAGTATAGCTGTACCTTGTTCTTTGCACTATCAGAGTCGGGAACCGACTGACAATCGGGCCAGTTCAAACCGTGCGAAGTAAGAGCATACCGGAGAGAGGGGTAGGGAAGAGCAAGAAAGAGAGAGCCAGAAAGAGAGAGAGAAAGAGAATGAGTGAGCGAAACAGAGCGAAGTCTCGAGGGTAGTGGAGAGGAGCGTTGGGTCTCACTGCAGGGTTGTTTTGACTGCGACGAGGTCGCATAAAGATCAGGGACGCTTTAATATCGATTCGGTCGGGTATTTCCTTAAAATTGTGATTTTGTTATTTTACTTGTGAAGCGAGGTTTTTTTTTTAATTGACATGGTTTACAAAATAATACATAGATCAATATATCTCTTTTAGACTTTCCAACGATCGTGTATTTTAATTAAATGAAAATTTTAATTAATCGAGAACCATGTTTCTTGAGGCTAAAAACATGGTTTCATTCTTTGTTACTTGACGTATCAATATTCGCATTTCATAAATCTTCATAATTAATATACTCTATAATCTTCATACTATGAAGATTATAGAGTATACTATATAAATAAAAATATTCTATATAATCTTCATAATAAATATTCAATCAATTGTTTACATAATGCGACATTACAATTTTAATTAGTAAAATCATCGATTTAACGTGTAATTATGTTACGTGTATTCATTAATATGCAAGGGAGATGGAGAGGTAAAACAACAATATTATAAAAAAATATACCGAAATATATTTCACTGCTAAAAAGTTAATATCTATGATAAAATTATTAAAAGTGATATCGGATATTTGTAATTAATAAAACAAAAGATATAATCTGACTACTAGAATTATTGTTTCCCCTTCCATGAAAATGAATACTAGCACGAAGCATGACCAACTCTCTCATCGTTATACATAAGGAAGATCAATAAATGCTCTGTAAATGAATCCATTTGATGCGGTTTATGATTTCTGGATTTCTATTAATAGGACATAATTAGATTTCAATATTTAATTTTTGCTTTATAGCCGATTTTATTGAAATAATTACGGTTGATAATAAGCTCGATGATAACATCGTGTCTCGTTTTCCGAGCACGAATTTTGCATCAGAATCTTGAATTAATTTGTGATTCATTCATCGTCGCTAGAGAAATTATTATGCGCGATATTGTTGACATCGTGCGCAGTTCGCATGTTTGCACTCAATATTACAGCGGAAAATTGCCGTGGTGTACCGTAAGAGACACTTTTTTGTATAATTGCGGTTTAAACGTTTTTATGGTTTATTTTATCGCACACATTGAACATGGATATTCAATTAATAAATGGTATGCTCTGGCTGTTGAATGTAGCCCGTCCGTATTTGTCGATTTTTTTTTCATTCTCACTTCTCTCGATAATTGAAACTTAAATTTACAATTTCATTCGGTGATGCGAACACCACAATTTACAGTATTGAAGAAACATCGGGCGAATAGTGTGAATTAATTTTTTGTATTCCGTATAAAACAGAGGGGAATTTTCATATTTTATTACAAATATATTGGTACAATAAATAAAATATTGATAATGTTGTACAACTTTTCATACATTTTATTTTTTGTAAAAACGGACATACATTAATTTTTGCTGACAAGTTTACTAGGTATATCTAATTCTTGCAACAATAAATCATTATTTAGCCATTCTTTAGCGAAGAGACGCTTACGAAGCAGATAATGACGTAAATTTGCAGATTGAATTGTCTGATCTTCTTCAATCATATTAAAAATATTTATTTGTATGCCAAAGTTGGAAAAGGATTACCATGATGAAATAACCTAGATAAATTTCATAGCTTTTCACTTGAAATCTATCTGTCGCCACGGTTTTTCGATTTGCCCCCGGTGCCCGCGTCCAGATCTTCAATTACATTCCTATTTCGCCACAATTAATTTCCGACGCGTCTCGGCAATTAACAGTCTAATTCGTGCAATTCGCTGCGCAGCGGCGCGGTCGGTTTTCCAGCGAGCGCTAGAGACGACCGCCGCAAATAGCCGTGGTGCACCGTAACGCTGTCATCACCGGCGTTGTTTGTCCCGAACGTCGTCGACGAAAGATCAAAGCTCGGGGTATTCGAGGTCGCCGACAAAGGCAGCCGACGCCAGCAGGTGCCCTTTTCGTGAACACAAAACCTGCGATTCTTCTTCCGTGCCTGTTCTGTTACCTCATCGACGAGGATCGAGGGTAACGATTGATCCGCGATTATCACGGTGGACACTTCTCAGTCGAAACTCAAACGGCAGCCCGCGTAGGCAGGTACTTCGACACGCATACAATGCAACGGGCCCCAAGACCCTTCGTCCCCGTTGACTGACTTCTCGTCGCTACTGTAATCGGCCGACATCAATCTTAAGGGTAGGGAGTGTCGACCTTCATCGAGGTCGCGGCTCGTTCGCGGACGTTAATGCAAATTGCGCGCGGGAATCTTACGAGTAGTAATGAGGAGGCTCCCTTGATCATCGGTTATTTAGCGATGGGGCAATTTGCAAGCCGCATTATTAGAAAGCGGTACACCCAGGTAAAGGGATATCCTTGCAGTCGCGCGATCATATAGCCGGCAAATGGTTGATCACTGGACGCATTTTGTTGCGGAACTATAGTAATTTATATCATATTCGTTACTTCCGTTGCGTTGAAAAAATTGATAAATTGTTTTTGCATTAATAATTCCATTCAATTAGTTGCACTGATATATAGTTGTCTTATAATTATTGCTGATTCGAGGACGATTTAGTTCTTTAGGTCTAATGTGTTTGATGAGGAATTCATTCCGAATAATTGGTATATAATTTTTTTTATCAAAAGCTTGAAATATAAAATTGTAACAATGTTATAATTATATTAACAATAAGTTTAGATATTATTTGTAAATTTACTTGTTTATGTGAAACTTCTCATGTTGGTTAATTATTATTTTCTTTGAAATGTAGACACTGCTAGAGGAATAGAAAATTAGCATAAACATAATAATTAAACTAATTAAAAGTTCATAAACTCAGGATGAAATAATCCCCCAGCATTAAGTAAATGTATAGTTTAGCACATTCGATGTTTAAATTAATTTTATAGCAAGTTCTTGACTTTTGTACTCCTGCGAACTGTTTTTCAGCCCACCGGAAACGAGCGAAAGATAATTAAGCGCGATAGAAAAATTGGAGCTTTTCAACTTTCACTCAAATATCGCAGCTCGCGCTCAATCGATCTAATCGATGGTTCGAAAGCATAATTTGGAATAATTTGGCGATAATACATGAACATTAGGAACACACGCTGCGTGACCGCGAGGCGTTCCCGTTTAACGTGTTGCAGTTATCGCTACGTCGTTAACATTCGCGCAAAAAGAGCTCGTATACCTTGACCGGGCGCCGCCATGTTAATGACACGTGTAACGAGATAAGGTAACGTAGGTGCACATACTATGCCCGCCATAAAAGCCGGTAGTCTATCGCGACGAGGCGCTCGCCGAGTAGCGCGTACTTATTGTTAGATACTTACGAGCGAACGAGGAGGAAAAGAGAGAGAGAGAGAGAGAGAGAGAGAGATAGAGAGAGACGGAGAGAGGAGAGCCGGACGGAGTACGAGGAGGAGCGTGAAAAAGTCCACGCTCGAAAAACGGGTTTGCGGTGCCGCGGGTGCTGCCGGGTGCGTTGTAGTTTATCGTCGGAATCGTGTAGCACGTTACGGTACACCGCGATCATTAGCAGCTAGAAGCCGCCTGCTGCCGGCGGGAAGGCTGCACGATACTCTCTTTGATATCCACTCGCCGTACCGACTCTTAACGCTGCGGCCGATTCACGGAACCTCCGCGGGGCCCGTGGCTTCAATAGAGACAGGGAACGGAGTAGAAGTAAAAATTTATTATGTTCTCGAAATAATTATCTGCGTAAATTAAGCGCAAAAAGAATTAAGTATATACAAGTAGTAAAGACGACGTACGATTAAATGACAATTTACAATATGGAAAAAGTGATTATGCTGCGCATCTCATGAAAATTCAGTTTTTAAATATAATAATAGCAATATAAAAAATATGTAATAACAACTTTATTAATTTATTGATTGACTGATAAAAAATAGATATATTAAAAGAGAGATTGCTTATTAAATTTATGTTAGAAACGGTGAGAGATATTCAAAATAACAAATGTGATAATTGTATACAATCAATTTAACAATGATTTAAGGAAAAATTAAAATTACATATCAAATTTTTAAAAATAAAAAATTATGCAGAAAAGAAGAGCAAAAATTTATTTTGTAAAAATTATTTGTAAGAAATTTAACTAAAGAAATTTAACCAACGCGCATCTGTAAATACATGAGAATAAGAATTGTAAGATGCTATATTGATTTTTTTCTCTTTTCTGTTCTTCGTTTCTTCTAACTCGAAAGATGCAAATATATTAAAAAACTTAAATTATTACACGGTTCTGCTTATTTTCTTCTTTGATTTTTACTTATGTACAGAGAATGGAATCCTGCGGAATGCTTAAGAACGCACAGTCTGGAATGAACCAAACAAATAATTCCTGTTCTTGCTTCCACCAATGTATTCCGCGCATTTCGACACCTGGCGCCGCACCGTTTCCCACTTATATTAGAATTTCAGTCGAAATTCGGCTGTGGCTTAACGTGAGATCTCCGACTGACCGAATCTGAATTTCAGTTTTACCCAAATTTGGCTTTCGACGGCGACGCGGTCCGCATTTGCATGCCGTGAACCGCGCATAAATAAATAAATGAATATGTGAACGTAATGGAGCCGATAAGTAAATTTGCGTAAAGATTACGTATGTACGCCCTGCGAATATCGAACGGGCGTTTCTCCTTCTTACCTTCGTATCTTCGAATGTCGGCGATCGAATCAACAGCGTCCAGGAAAGCGGCGGTCAAAGCGATCGACGTGACATTATTAGTGGGGAACGTGTCGCCGTAATATTATCGTATCGAATTAATGATAAGCAAAAGATCAGAAGCCGGGCATCGAGATTTTTTTGTGAGTCATCGTCAAACCGGTCGATACCAATTTAGGCCGATTCGCAGTCGAAACGAAGTATCGACTTGATGCTCGAAAAGTGCCGGGGAGTATTCTGAACGAACGGCTTCACGATCTTGTTCTATATTCACAAATTGCGAATTTATCCCGAAATCTCTTATGAATTTATGTATTTCTGATGTTTTTCACCATCTTATTGAAAACAACATTAAAAGAGTGTAAGTTTTAATACGACATGTGTATGTAAATGCTATTTGAAGTTTTAACCGAATGAATTTTGAATACTTACCTTATCTCTTTGTGTCCCTTATATAATAAGATACCGTTAAAATGTTATACTTTATAAATGGATTTAATAGATACAACGAACCAGAAATATTAGAAATGCAGTAATTTAACTGTACGTTACATGTTCTACGTTTGCACACGAATACGGTATTCAAAAGACTGATAGTCGTGGACTATTCTTCCGTTAATGACGCGCACGCGATGCAATTACGCGAAACAATACCTATTTTGCTAGGATAATAGGCAAAACGAATTATGATGCTGGTACATTACTGTTCGGATAACCGTGTTATTATCGTGTGTCGCGACGAAAGATCACGATTAAACATTGAAATTACCCAACAATTAATATCTTGTTTTATTTAAAAAAATCTAACAGTATAAAATATAAGAGAGAATGTTTATATTACAATCGTACACAATGACAGCTACCGAGTTTTTTCTATTCAACGTTTCTTTTTACAATATATATTATTTTTAATCACTTTTTAGTAATATACCTTATTTCCGAGCAATGACTCGACAAAAGAACATAATAAATAAACAGTTTTGCGCGATGGCAGATCGCGGTTGCGTACAATCGTAGTTTTGATACCGGCAGGCTCAGGATATGACGAGGGAGTTGCGACCAGGTGTGTAGTAGTCGAAGAAAGAGGGGCCTCTCGTGGAGTATAGGAGGGGAATGTCTCGGAGGGCAGTCGGCTCCTTTCATCCCTTCCTCGACGATCTACCTCTTGTTTATCTCTTTTTTTCTCGCTTGTCCTGCCTCCTCGTTGCTTCACCGGTGTTGCCTGTACACTGCGGCCAAACCGTCACAATCGTGGGGAACTGATAGCAAGCTCGCGATATCCTTCGGCCGAATCAGTGAGAACCACAAGAGCAAGATTCGGAGCTCGCGACGGATTTGGCTGCAGCTCCCTGGCAGCGTTCTTACAAAGAAGCATGACAACGGGCGCTATCATCATTAATTCTCGCCACTAAAGTGCAGCTATTATTATTAATATCGTGGTGAAAATTAATGATAATAACGCTTTTGCAGTCCTGTTGTAAACGGTTCCTGTCAGTTTTAAATATCGCTAGGCATTAACACGATATAACTTCTGCATGAATCGTCTCAGGTGGTCTCCAAGACCAAGATTTTTCTACGTTCTGTGGAAGCTGGCTATTATTTTTTTCACGTTATAAATTTTAGTTGTCCCCTTTTTCTAATTAAGAAATTTATTTATCTGTATAGCTCGTGCGACATTTTAGCTATCAAATTGTAATTAATAAATGATTATAATGATGTAATGATTAGATGATAATGTACAAATGCAGCTAAATTAGCTTTTCAGTGTTAGTATCTTTGTACACCAGAGGAGATAATTATGGCTTTGTATCAAATAACGGTACCGTAACAAAACAACTGCAACCTTTGAACGTTTCAAGGGTCTTCCTGCTGTGTCGCAAATTTCTAGCTAATTAAATATGGGAGGCAGAGTATACGGTATATTAAAATGAAGGATTTAGAGAAAATAACATAAACGAAGCATGAATTCAAGACAACAATTGTTTCTCTGTGTTATTTATTACGCAAGATATGAAATAAGAGTATGAAATTTTATAGAAACACTTTTAAGATAAAATAATATTAAAATTTGTACTACTACTATTTTACCCAGATTTTAACACAGATTATTAATAAATATACCTACGTATTAACAAGAAACTGTGTTCTCTTATTTTGATATTAATATATTTGTCGAGTAATCGCCAAAAAAATTAAATTTTGCAAACATTAATATTTATTAGAGAATATTTATTACATATATCAAAAATACTTTGAGAATAATTTGTAGGTTTTTTTCTTGAAGTAAACTTCCCTAATTAGTTTTAAAAAATAATTGTAAAATTCTAGAACTTTTTACAGGAAATGCAAAGAATATTTGATTTGTATAGAAATATTTATAAATATAATATAATATACTTTAATTAGGATTTATTAAAGCAAAGAGGTTTAGTTTAAAATATCTAATACACATGGTTGAAATCGACATGTATGTTTTTTTAAATGTATAAGATTAGTGAGATGATTCTGTACGTGTGTGAGTAAACAGAGTGCAGGGTAATGGGTTACCAAGACACGTCGTTGCCAATGAGGGTATTCGGTTGCCAGTGGGGGTAATGAGAATACTCGTGAAGGATAAGAGTAGGAAGGAACGAGCCGTTTACTCGCGCGCGTGACGGAGGCAGGTGCACGTCGTGGTTGTCGGCACGTTTGATGTTAGCCACGCAGTTCCACGGAGAATGGGGGGATGCGTATGTCGCGTTTGAATCGGTGATGCGTGTGCATGCCAGGGATGGGGGTTGGAGGAGGGGTTGGAGGAGGAGCGGTGCGATCAACGAAACGGAAACTTTCAAGGGGCGACGAAGGGAACGGGGGAAGAGAGGGGGGCGATAAGAGAAATGTGGAATCAAAGAAACAGAAAGGGAGAAGAAATAAAAGTGCGGTTCGAGAGCTAGGAGGGGATGATAGGGATGGGAAGAAGCGCGATACCGCGGACCAATGTGGAGAAGGAATCGGAGAAAAAAAGAAAGATGGGGCCGAGAATATTAAAATGACGGGAGAATAAAAGCGATCGAGCGGAAATCGGATGGTATGAGAATGCTGAAAGGATAAATCTCGGTGAATGAATGAGATAATGATAGTTGGCTGATGACGATGCGTCGTGATAAGCGAATTATTAGATCGGAGAAGCTATTATTATACTTGAAGTGTTTTATATATTTTCCCAGAAAATATATAAATGATTATTTATGTAATAATGAAATTGATTGACTTCAGTAAGTCGTCACATAATTCATGCTACTATAATTAGAGTAAGTTTCAATTTAATATTGTTGCTTTCTTTGTAAAATTATTCAGTTGAAAACTCGAATAAATTCAGAGAACATAACAAAGTAAAAAAAAAAAACAGTGACAAATCAAAAGAGACAGATAATAAAACGAAGATGAAGTAATCAATGCGTATCGTCATAAACTCAAATTAAAGAACAACACTTCACTTGAATCAAAGAAAAATTTACCGTACAAATAAAGCACGAGAGACTAAAGCGGACGATAGAAATCGGAGTGGAATAAAAGATGAAGATGGATGCTTGTGTGTGAGAGAAAGCCTGAAGAGAGTAGTGACGAATGGAAGAGAAAATGCGGAAAAAGAGAGACGGGCGTAGTGTGAGAATGTCGAAGAAATTGTAGGAGATGGTAGGGCGAAAAAAGGAGGGGAAGAATTACGGTGGACTACTATTATGTAAACATCGCAGTGGAGAGCTTTCATCTTGCCGCCATATGCCGCCGCCGCAGAGAGCTGACCTATAACTCCAGCTCTCTCCGAATCGGGCAGAACCATCGAAACGGTCCATTCGCGAAATTACCATGGAACGCCGAATCGATGACCCCTGCCCTACGTGAAAAATACATAAGTCGTTAACGAAGACAGGATAGTTATCCTCGGATTATTTTCGAATTTCTCGATTCGAGATAAAGATAGGGTCACTTAGGTTGCCATGACTATTTATTTTAACTTCTGGGAATAAAGAGAAAAAAATTTGAAGACGTGATATATAGAAAGGCTATAAATGTCATGTTTTCAGATTGTCTTTTTGTTGAAAGGGGTTCCTTTTGCTAAGACAAATAGCGTTGTAAAAAGCTGTAGGTAGCTGTAAGCGGTATGTGCAGGTAATAGACATTTATGAGGATTTTTTATGAGATACAAAAGAAATTTAGAAAAAAGATGATTTTTTGTGATTTTTCAAACGAACGTACACTCATCGGTAGGTACCGTTCCATGTAAGAGAAATCGCCTAAACAGAAATTGCGTTATTTCACGTTTTTTTATTTAATTTTTTTATATGAATGAGTTTGAAAAGAATAAGAGAGAATAGTCGAATCATTATAATTGACAATTACAACCGAACAACTGCTGAGATATGATTGGATAGCTACAACGACGATCGAAAAATACATACAAAATCCGTCTCTCTAGAGTATTACTCGTCTTTTTTAACATATGGATGTAACATGGTTATATGGGGAACGTGTCCGATTGAAGAATTTTCCTTAAGAAAAAATTGCAAAAATTAGTCGAAAAATCACGTAAAAAGAAAATTAAGAGGAAATGTATTTTTTAAAGATTTTGTTATTTAAAAAGATTTGATACTTGAAAAAATAAAAGTTATTATTTTTGTAACCATAGATTATTATCATTGTTATAATTATATAGAAACAATTATATAATTCATAGAATTAAAATTTTAATATCATAGATAAAATTATAAAAATTCTATTATTATTTGAATTATATATGTATTTATATATTGATATATCTAATAGTTATATAACTATAATTATATAACTATTAATTCCTCAATATATTTATATTAAAGTCTATTAGCAACGATAACAGATTACTATATTAATTGCAATGTAGTACCGATTGCACGTAAAACATTTATCAATAATAGCTTTCATTCTGACAGTATTGTCAAAATATTA
This sequence comes from Tetramorium parvispinum, assembly GCA_011638315.1. Taxonomy (NCBI): domain Eukaryota; kingdom Metazoa; phylum Arthropoda; class Insecta; order Hymenoptera; family Formicidae; genus Tetramorium; species Tetramorium parvispinum. The sequence goes on along the minus strand of VBVR01001502.1, from coordinate 3,499 downwards.
GCAAGATAATTGTTCAATAGTGAGTACATATTATTAATGGCGGGTACAATATTGAAAGAAATATCAAATATTTTGACACTGCTACAAGTATCTATTGTTAATAATAATAAGTGATGTGTGGTAGCAAAGTACTTACTTTATTTGTATCATTTGAAAAATATTGGCACAAATATTGATAGCTATCACTAGGAAAAGATTGATAGAAAAAATTGTTCTGAAACTGTCACGTGTGTAGAATGCGAAGAAAAAAACATAGCATCATAAATCGATTTGCGAGCAAACTACCCTCCGGTGTTTGTCGTGCTTCAATTAAATGTCGAGAGATAACAACTGTTCCTCTATGGTTTGCAAATTTCGCAATAATCTCTTTCGTTGTTTCTCCAAACCACGCTGCACGATTTTTCCGGCTTGTTAACGTCGTGCTTCATGCATCATGTATCACGATCGGCGGTTGTTGTTTTTCGATTTTACGGTTGTAAGGAAACAATTTTTTACTAATACGCCGTTCGCACGCGCGTGCAATATACGTGAGAGGAACGAGACCAGGGCAAAGTGATTGAAACGGGGAAAGGAACAGCGAGGAGGAGGAAGAGGAGGAGGAGGAGGAGTAGGAGGAGGAAGGGGGAAAAAATAACGATGTTAAAGCGCGACCACCGCGGCGCCGACGAGCCCTCTAATTATTATCCACGATTATGCGTTCAAGCGTATGCGCACAACAGAAATTTCATCGGAGGCGCAGTCGAACGTCGGTCCGAACGCCGGCAATCGTTCTGAATATTATGGAGGGCGGTCGCCGAATAAATATCGATAATGCCTTTTCGGTGCCTTTTCGCGAAAACGAGCCCGTCCGAGCACCATAAGCCTCTACTTTATTGTTATTACGACGGCCGACGCCGACGCTGCGCCCCGCGCACTTTCTCGAAGCAAACGTCGCGGAACGAGTACCCGATAAATTAATGTAATGCTCGCTGATGGCTACAAGTTACTGCGCGGGCGTGCATACACACGCCCTCCCTGGCAATCATCCCCGCACGCAAATATGGAATGGCACGCGGCTGACCGAAATTAACGCTCAGGATCCGGAGGATGCAGAGGCAATGTATATTTTCTACTGGCACTCGTAACAATCGAAATTGTTATTGAAAGTTAGGAAAAAAATACGTATGTGCTGAATTTTGTATTTTTGAATCAAGAAATTCGTAATGTAAAAACTGCTTTTTGGATCATTAAATTCAAGTAGGCAGGAGCGTTTTCAATATAACAGCTGAATAATTGAAAAATTGGTCGATTCGTGGCCGAATCGTCCGCAAAAAGAGTGCGCTGGCAAATTCTCGAAAAAACATCCATATTGAGCTTCAAATATTAATTGAATTATAAATTTAATAAGAATTTAATTCACAAGCTTAAATTATTCTTAATTTTGCCTAAACTGTTTCATTCGGTTTCTCAATTTCGACAGGGATCTTGTAGACAGACAATCGTTGTGGTATTTCAACAATTCGAAAACCGCATTTTCCCCTTTTCACGTGCATTTAATTTCCTTGCTTCCCACAAAGAGACGTGGAATACCACGTGACTAGCCAATGTCCGCACGAAGGATTCGAAGGATGCTAGGTGCAGGAACTGATGTAATCAACGTCGTGGTACAATACAATGCAATCAAACTCAACAACGGCATTTCCTGTTTGACCCGCGCCGAATCCCGGCATGTATTGTGGCTGGAGGTAGTCAAAGTATGCGTTCAATGGCACACCTGAGCCCCTCGCGGAAACTTTGTGCAATAAGTTCGATTAATTAATTCCAATCCCGCGGATTAACACAGCATAATATAATTACCTGCCAACCGAGTATTGCTCCCCCACTGTATGAATAAATTATTGAGCGATATCGACCGGCGTTATTATGACATAACTGCAATTAATTTGCAGCAGTTTGTTAATTTGAGAGAACATGTATATTTTTTTAAATCAATATATGTATTAATTGTAAAAATGGTACAATTATTAATATGCTCTATTACATATTGTATTTGCGAATCGATGTAGAATGTACAAGTTCTCTTCATAGTACAATTATTCTTCGATGCATGTAATATTTCTTGCAAGCAATTTTACTTTTACATGGATATTCAGAACAGATTATCACTTTGAACTTCTTTTTTTTAACTTGATGTGTAGAATAATTTGAGATTTGTAAATTTAAAAAAAAAAGACGGAGATATTATTAATTTTAAAATATATCTCTTTCAACACAAGCTACTCATACCTCCCCGTTGATTAAAACCGCAAATGGGAGAGTTCACTCCATAGTAAACTTGGAATCAATACAATCTCTATCTATAGACTGTAACTCACAAACTTGTGTTTCCTATCTCTACTTTCCGTAACCACGACTAAACATCCTCAACTTGACTGGAATCTGCCCGCTTTCCGAGCACACAATGCCGCTCGTCTCTTCTTCTCTTAGATTATTTTTCGCACATATTGATTTTCCTCCACGATCTTCTGCTTTTATCTCTCGTTAACACTCTTTAATTTAATAACATAAACATATAATGTCTTTTGCAGTGCTGTTGAATGCAATTCTGTTTTTAGATCCTTATTCAATGCATATTAATTACATAAAACATTTAACCGGAAATAATTAAAACATGATATTAATTAAAGGGTTAATGTTTGATTACGTACGTAATACCTAGGAAATTCAATTGGCGAAGTATTTATGTGATTATATGCGTAAAAGATACGTGATTTCATAGCGATAACGTGAACCTTGCACGTTAGCGCAGTAAATTGCCTAATAATTGTTATAGATCATTCTCCCTCCTCTTTCTCTCCCTTTTTGTCTCCGACTGAATCGATTGTATATCCGTGTGCAATTCTGTAGTTTCGATATTGCAACAATTTAAACATACATTTAAAAAATCACACAAATTCTATCGGAAATTAAAGAAAACGGGAGGAAGTATGCGGAGTGATAATGTGGAGAGGTACACTTTATTAACCTCTGTCTAAATTTATGGGGTGAGTTTTAGTGATGGTCGCGACTCGCAGAAGACGAGTCGGTATTTACAATCGTTCTAGAACACAATGCAGTTAGATAGGCTCAAAGATAAGAGCGATGAGGACACACGTGTCTGGAACACGTGTCCTTTTCGTGGCTTGGCTACGTAAGATCGGTCACTGCGTCTTTAGATCATCGTGATACGCATTCAGATTCAAGCCGCGACAGATCGCTTGATCAAACCGCTTGATTGCTTTCATTTAGAGTTATTTTAATCGCGTATAATGAGCGCTTATGATGTTGAAAAACAATGGCATGGAGAATATTGTGTGTGAGAATATTTTTTGTGAACCATACTTTTCGCATATTTTCTACATTTATGTATCAAACGATATCTTAATATTGATAATTATTTTGTAGAATGATAAAGTCTAAAAAATTCGGAGTATAAAAAATATAAATAAAAATAGAAATATAAAAATATATAATATAAAAG
>VBVR01001501.1:0-29873 GCA_011638315.1 Tetramorium parvispinum | reverse complement strand
GTAATAGAGTTTTAATTGAATTAATATTATAAAGTTCTCTAGATACAAAAATATTTTTTTCTGAATTTTATATTTCTATTTTCTTTCCTACTGAAGAAAAAAGGGGAGAAAAGATAAATGAAACCTATAAAACTTCTCGTCTTTTTTGCTATTTCTATTCGGCAGATGTGTCTCTGATTTAGGGAAACTTTCTCCATATTTTCAGATATTGCGATACATTATGGTTCAATATCACTGAAGAGACTATTTGTTACGAGGAGAAAAAAGACATTAGTATCGAGGAACGTAACGTGATTAGGCGAATCGGCCACCCGACGTCTGTTTGTACGCGAGCGACGAATTAACGACTTCAATTTTGTCGGCCGTGTCCGGGAAAGCTGTGCGAGAATTTTCGGGCATTATTATGTAAATCGTTATGCTGATGCCAGCGGAAATCGGTTAATGGTCGTAAAGGTAGGGTCTAATAATTAGGTTTTCGTTCCACACGTAGGACGTCACGTGAAATTACAAAATCATTAATGAAATTTATTATTTCGTCATTTGCAGATAAATACGCGGTAATATTTGTAATATAATAACCGCAAAGCGAAACGAGCAAGACAATTTCACATTCGCAGCAGAAAATCGCGCAATATTGTTTTGTACTCTAGATATGATATTTCAAAAGCTAAGATAAATTAAAAGTAGTGAAATTTAATATAGTAAAATTAAATATGAAAAATTTCATATATGTAAAAAATTTTATATGTCAAAGTTGTACGTAATGAAACTTCCCGAATATTAATCGCATCTGATTTACTTTAAATTTTCATTTATTACGAATGTATGAGACTGCAAAATATTTTTCCGTATTCCAGAATTTTAGTAGATTGTAAAACATACATCCTGCAATCATTAGAATATAATTAGCTTCCATATTAATTAAATATAACATAATATAAGGCTGTCTATTAAATGTTTCTTTCGCAATATATTCTTCAACAAAGCAGAAAGATATATTATACGAGATTCGCATTTTCTTTTAGTTTCTAAATGTGTTACTATGGTAATCATATGGTAGTGTATCTGGTATTATATCGTATGTTTCTTCTCAGGTTTTGCAATGGCTTGTATACAATTTTCAAAGTTTCCCAAAATGGGATCTAATTCTAAAAACGAGTGCAAAACGAAACGAGTTCTACAAGCTTTTGCTCCCCCATTTCACCGACAAGATAGTGCTTGAACAAATCCGCGTCACGGGTAACTCGGGAAAGTCTCTCGTTGAGCTTTTTTCCATTCCTATCTCGAGAGAATCGTATAAAAGATGTTACTGTTCCCACAGCAACCATCCAACAATAACAAAACTTTCATCTTGCGGAAAATAATAATACAAGGATTTGCATTGGCATATTGCAGTAATTAAAGTATAGTAAATTAAACGAAGTGGATTCTGTTGTAAATTTCATTTTAAATTTTATTCTAAGCCGTTAAATCTGATTTAAAAAAATAAAATTCGTAATTAATCATTATACATTTATAAATATCTGACATATGAAATTCTATGAAATCGCTAAATAAATATACACATAACATGCGATAACTCCCGATAGATTACATTTACGGAAATACGGATTATAAATATGCCATTGTTGATACATGTTCGATACGCTTCGCGCAGTCGGAATTCGAGGGATAATGCGTATACGAATGCGGGAGAACCCGAGTAACACTAATGACGTGAATAATTATCCTAATAGCTCAGGAATGCTGCAGATTCCAGTTTCTCTCAACACTTAAGATAGGCGGATTGCGCAACTCATCCCTCTCGCTCGGTTCACCCGATTTTAATTAGTTTGAAAAAGAATTAGTGAAGCGTGGTTCGTGTGAGAGATTGATAGCACATATATACAATTAACAATGTGAGGCAAAAACCCTGAGCATATTGATTTTAACATCTTATTAATTCGCTATTGTTTTTTTGTTGCAGAATCAATATTCAGACGCCAACGCAGGATTTTCAACTCTAACGCAGGACATAAATAAAAAGGAGATGAAAAAGCTTCTGATTATGCGAAGCATATTGCAAGTATAACGGTATTTTTTCCGTTCAAGGTCTATACTTTTTATTTGTAATTCCGTTGCTGCAATTTATATTGTAAACTTGACATCTTCTTTTATTGGCTATTTTTAAAAATCTAAGCTTTTCACAATTCTCGTTATATCTACTATCCACTTAAAATTAATGATACAATAAGCCAAATACTTTTCGCAAAACCTTGTATTATTTTGATTTTCCGTAATATAAAAATAATTTTGATTTATTAAAAGCATTAAAATAGAATCGCAGTAACGACAAAATGTATTAATTAAAATAATGTCAAAACGTGTCAATAAAAAAAAAAGAATTATGACGACAGATCGCAATGAATATACTTCATAGTGTGGATGATTTTAGAAACGTTCGTTAAAGCATTAAGTAAGAATCAGATATATATGATTTGTATGATTGTTTTTTGATGCAATTGCTACGAACCTTTCCGTGAAAAATATAGGATCAAAATTGCGCGTGATTGACGCGGTAATGTTTTATCGTGATGTTTACAATTAATGAGCTCAACGATTATAGCTCGAGGCCTTATTTCATAAAACAGAGCCAACTATCGTCGGCACCGGTGTGTTTAGCGAAGACTTAATCCCGTGGAAACCCCCGCGGAGACAGAAGGAGAAAAAGGAACACAACTGTCGGCAGCCACCTGTGACTCCTGCCGGAAGGGCACGGAAGGGTCTTTTCTTGATAGTGGAAAACAGAGAGGTGGTCGGAGCGAGACAGAGACAACGCGAAGGGGTATCTGACTACCAGGATAAATCGCGCAGAAGCGAGGTACGTTCTCTTTTCTTTCCCTTTCATAATCCCTTCGCGGATGTAGGACGCAAGGTAAATTATGACTACGTTGCGTCGCCGCGACACGCTTTTTCATCTCGCGCGGCTTGTAAATACCATCGCGGTGGCCGACAAAATTTCATTACATGTCCCATCCTTTCTGCGTACGGCCCACGCGAGATAGGATTAAACAAAATTATCCTGTACTCCCCATATAAATTTTCATCGAAAGAGAAATTTTGCATTTATAGAAGTTGAATGAATCGAAAGCAAACTTGAGCAACTGCTGAAACGACATTGTCGTATCTCTTCGCGTTTTCGCGATAAGAATACATTTTTAATTAAAAAATATTTTTAAATATAATTAATTTATAAAAGAAAGATATCTTCAAATGAAGAATAATATTTTTCAAAATATGATTTCTCCACGGAAATTTTCTTCCGATGAAAATTGGAAGCACATACAATACGCATTTAATCATTAATACATTTAAGCGCATTTAGATTGTTCAATTTCATTAATTATCTTTTAATAACTATTTGAACATAAAATGTAATAACTACTTGGACGCAAATCCATGCAAATTTTCATCAAAAATAAATTTCCGTGCATGTATTTTCCATTACTCCAAATCTCTAACGATAAATGCTAAAGTAATATCATTATTAATTAATATATAATATGTAAACGTAAAAAAATATATATACATATATCTCATTATAATTAATCTCTTCGATATTTGTATTTTTCCTACAAGGAGAAACAAGCATATGATTTGAATAAAATTTAATTAATATCGTTGTTTATCAATGTTTTCACTTATAATAAATTTAAATTCATATAGCAAAATATTTTCCATTAACGAGGGTTTATTAATAATGACAAAAGAGCAGATTTTTTTTACTCAACCAATGTAATTGTGTTAAAGCCGGTGCAATTAATTATAATTAAAATCAAACTTACTTAATAATTACACGCGCGTTCTTTGACACTGCATAAAAAATTAATAAAGGTAAGAAATGAGAAAGCAGAATAAATATGAAGCAAGTTTAAAATAAAATGATAGAAATTGATCGATAATGATGGAAAAATGTTCTTGAGATTGAAATTGAGAACATGAGAAGAGATATATGCCGGTAGTGAGTTTTGTTTCATTACTACGGTATATTTCATTCAATGTATATTGTATTCATTTCCCATGTGCATTTCCCGCAAAAAAGACATAAAAAACCCCAGTGCGCTGCAGCCATCCGTTTGCACATTTCCGCCGAATGAACAGAATTCCGCGATGTTATTGAGCTTCGTTAATTTTCGTAGACAATTTCATAGGAATATATACTAATTTTTGTTTGGTTTAGCTTTGATAGTTTGGTCGCAATTTAAACAATCAAAAATTTCGTGATTTGATACATATCTCGACAAATTTTTATAACGATACGGCAAAGTATTTCGCAGTCGAAGAGTGACGTTTATTCTACATTGTACTGTTCACATCCTAATTCTTTTCTCTTGATATTATTAATATTAGATTACTGATACTGAGAAAAAAAATACTTTAATTATTGTAATATATTTCGTTTGCTTACTGACCTAAAAAATCATCGAGACTTTCTGCTTCGATATTTATAAACCGACATATCGGATTTCTTAACATAAAGCATGAAAGCTGGCCTCAATAAAAGTCGCTGTGCTGAACGGAATATTCCAATTAGCTCGGGAACGTCCATAGTAATACTATTTACTTCAATTTCCAGTCCACTTGACGGCCCCCAAATGGCGTTATACCGCGTTTCCTCCGTATCATAATTTGATCTTGCCAATGAAGTCTCATATTCGGCGCGTGTAAATAAGTAATAATAGAACGATTTCTCATCTTTCAATAGGAGTTTCAACTGAAACCGCAAACTGCTGCGATTTCCCCGAGGAAGATGAAAGTCCCCGCGAGAGCGCAAGCGGGGTAAATGTGAATAGGGGAGGTCGGTGACGTGCGAGGCGCGTCGTTGGGTGGAAAAACGCGATCGTTTCGAAGCGACATCGATCGCGGCTGATCGATCTCGAGGAACTACCGCCATCGACTCGTTTCTGACCGCGGTCAGGGATCGCCGCGGGGAATCAAATTAGTATCCTTCGGACGAAGAAGGAGCGCCTTGACGGACGCGGGTGACGGGACGGGTAAGGCGAGTGTATTGGATTTCCAGGAGGTGGACGAGACTCCGATCGACCTCTTACCGGGTGATGCCTTCCTGAGACGGCGACATTCTCACGGTCGTGCTCCAGGTCACCAGGGTGCGACCGATCGGAAAACATGGCCGATCTCGAAAGGATCAGACTGGTGGTGCTCGGCGGCGCCGGAGTCGGCAAGAGCGCCATTATACGCCGACTACTCGGCCAGGGCTTCAACGAGCGGTACCGGCCCACCGTCGAAGATCTGTACTCGCGAGAATGCGTCCTCGGCACTCTAACGATTAAAGTCGACCTCCTAGATACCGCGGGTAAGATGGACCACCCCTTGTCGTTTCTCGTTTACCTTTAAGTTGCATATGGAATGTTTGCATGTGAAACGGCGATTTTTTTACATTTTTAATTCTTGAGAAAACAAGAGACATATGTGAGTACAAAAATTTGGAATCTGCTTATAAAATCTCTAGCGAGAAAAATAATAAGTTTCTGCGTAAAAATTAACTTTATACTTTTCTAAAAGCTAGTATTTTCTGAAATGTTTCATTCCTTCTTATTGAATCTGTTATGCAATATGATGAAAAATAATAAGTGCTACGTGATATTACATGCATACATTCTCAATGGTAGAATAGAATATTGAAAGTTTTGATTGAAAACGAAGGAAGAGCTTCGATCTCGCAGAAATCGCGTATCAAATAAACGTAATTCAGTAGCGTTCAATACATAGATAGAAATGCGCTCGTGTATCATGGCAGCCTTAATATAATCACGATTGCGCAAGAATACGTCTCGACTTTTTAACGAAAGCAACGGAATTTGCATTGGAAAAACTGTGAGATAAGCGCGTCATATAACAGAGTGACTTTTTCATATGTAGTAAAAATTTATCAAGTATAACAGCATTTTTTCCTCGGCAACATTTGCAAAAATATCATAATATAAATAATCTCCAATTTCAATATATCTTTTAAATAAAGAGAATTGAAGAGAAATTATGAATAAAAAGTTCTTTTAAATGGCATTCTCTAAGAATTTATTTTACGCGAAGCAAGGACACAAGATTTTTTTAGATGTGTTTAGGAAGATTTTGCAGCCATAAAGATCGATTAGATCAAAAAAGTTTTGCTTTTATTCCAGGTGAACTGCAGTTTCCCGCAATGAGGCGGTTGAGCATAGCCACCGCCCACGCATTCCTACTCGTATATGCGACATCGTCATTACCGAGTTTTGAATGCGTGAAACGTTGCTTCGAAGAAGTGAGAGAACAACGACCCGATTTTCAGGTACGGCTACTATTCAGATTTATTCGCTCGTGATTTATCTCGTAAAGTTTATCGAATATTCAGCAGTTACCTATTTCATTTATCTACGATTTCAACGAGATTTCTCTCTCATATTTCGAGCAGCATAAATTTGTTAATATATTCTCAGTATTTATAACTTTGGACAATAGATCTGATGGGAAAGCATTATACCTCTTGGATCTTTCTGATTCGATCAGTTAAACTTTATTGGAGAAAAGATAGTAATGAAGTATTTTCTTCCCAACAGGAAATACCGATAGTCATCGCTGGAAACAAGCTTGACCTAGCGCCGGCACGAAGGGAAGTACCTATCGAGGACGTGAGTGAGTGGCTGTTTTGCGAATTGCCGAAACTACGTGCCAAGGTGATGGAGTGCTCGGCAAAGGACGATTACAACATTAAGGACGTATTCAGATGTTTCGTCACGCTTTCCAGAATCGTGCCGAAAAATCCGACTGGCGAGGTTGAACAGTCGGGGCTCAGGAGAAGATGTTCGGCATACGGATCACGCAGGTATTATAATACTAATGCTGTTTTTTGCGATTAAGCCGTTACCTTATAAAATATTTGTGTTTTCATATATAGAATTTATTATAATACATAAATCTCACTCCAAGAATAGACTTTTTAAAATTTACTACTAATTTTCAGAGAAAATTAATCAAGGCGACGAGTTATAAATTAATTCGAATTATAAATTAATTATTATAAGAGAATAGATAGGATTTTTCTTCATTTTTTTCAGTTCAATGAATTTCTAATTTCAAATTTAACTTATTAAGATATTTCATACATTAAGGAATATTAAGAATTTATATTATTAAATTTTATTCTTTTTCTTCTCGAGAAAAATTAAGTACATAAATTCATTCTTGATATGAGTTCTGCACATGTATTGCAATATAATCTTACACTTTTATTTATTGCTAATGTCGAATATGATTGTTCGTATTTATAATTTATCAAAGTCGATTGTTCGTTAGCATAATTACGATAATTAAATAAATTTCTTGTTATCTATGACAGATAGAATCATAATCTTGAAAGTTACAGTAAATCGCTAAGTCAGGTTTCCTTAACCTAGATAGTTGGTGCAAGTAGACTTAAGATGAAGATTGCATCCAACGTAAATGAAAACTGAGAATTGTGAGAGGCACGTTTCAACTCAAATATAGGGTGAGAATATGGATTTAGGGACAACGTCGCGCTTAATAATAAACTTTATTAAATTTTTCCCCTTCTTTTGTGACTAAAAATGACAAACATAGAGAAAAAATATAAATATAAGTATAAATTGTGAACGATAGCTAAATTATCATCCATCAATTAATAATATAATACAATTAATAATTACTTCTATTTGAGAAATATCAAGTATTTTAATATAATATAAAAACTGCAAAGATAAAATTTTATAGATGTCTAAAATAATTAAATTCTTTTGATATTGATAAAAATCAATAAAAATCCGAAAAGAAACTTGTCAGATCACATACATACTCATAACATATATTAAACTAGCTTGCAATGTAATTTCTTTAAATGATATATGTATACAAAGGTAATTTTAGCCAACGACCTTAACCGCATTTGCAAACCCACCATTTAATCGCGTTTCGTAATACGCTTCTCACCTATCGACAGTATATATTAACAAAACAAGCATCCAATCTAAAAGGTTTTCAATGCACTTCCGCGTTACCAATCGCTATTGTCGAAGTAGATCAAATGTGAACATAATTGTGAAACGTACATTATCCTTTTCGATATAGTTTCAATATCGTTTCAGATTTTGTTTTAACGATATTCTATTCTCATATTATTATTGATATTCGATAGTACTCCGGCGCTTGTATTATTTGCACTGTTTAATTCTTTTTATTTATTACACTTTTATTTATTACTATATATTATATAACGATTATTTTAATATAGAAATTATATGCGCATATGTGTTTCCAATTATTGAGAAAAGAATTTTGCATATTCTGAAAAAATTACCATAATTAAAAAAAGATTAATTTCATATTGTAACTATATAAATGCATTTTCTCTGAAGCCCATTGAGGGTTGAGAAGGTATCTCAACTCAAATTTTATAATGTCTTAAGAAGTCCTAACATTTAAATATTTATTTTCGTTTTCGTTTAATTGTAACTCCATTTGTGAAACTTATATAATTAATTATGACAGTTTAATGGTGCGCTAGAGAGCTATATCTCGACATATTACATTCAAAAGTCTGGGGCGATATTTACATTCCTTTATCTTCAACTTTTTGTTATACTTTACTTAAAATCTTTTTACGGAGAGATATAAATTAATACAAAATATAAATTATTAATATCAAAAGATTTCATTATCCTCCATTCAAATTAATAAGAGAGTAGAATAATACGCAGCGTGGAGGAATATAACTGGATGCTGAAAATTCAAAGAAAAGAGGGGACATATTTTAACATTAATCAAGTCAATTACAATAATTTTGTAACTGCTTCTAACTCTCATATATCATTATTTCATAACGAAAGGTCCGGTAGCCCTAGCGGCAGAACCGGCAGCGCGGGTCCCGTTGGGAATTCTCAGCAAGTTGTCGCGGCTCAGGGACCTAGCGTCGTTACCGTTACTGAGGAGGTGAAGAGCAAGCCGCGTAGTCGCAGCCTGATCAGGCGCACCTCAAGAAAAACGAAACAGCAGCTTAGGGATGCACGTACTGATGACTGCAACATCTCCTAAATCAGCTATCTCAGAGAAACGTGTTTCGTCACGATCAGGAGTCCGCTGGGCCCCTTATTGCAAAGCAACGCGACAACGAGCAATCGAGTTCTTTTGATCAAGTGCGTTAAGGTAAGACTCGAGCTGTGGCATTCGCGATTTGCAAGAGAACGAGCCGAGATAATTTTACTACGACTACATAAATAACGGATTAGCGTTTATTACTTACTTCGTCTTAATTTGGGGAGGGTGAGAAGCAAGCGCGATTTGCAAGAAAACGAGACGAGATAATTTTACCATGGCTACATGAATAACGGATTAGCGTTTATTACTTACTCCGTCTTAATTTTGAGAAGGTGGAAGCAAGCGCGACAAATAGATAAAATGTCTAGTTTCAGAGGAAGTCTAGCTTGAAGAACAGATATAAACCGTCGACTTCATAAGATTTATATACCAGAGAGCATGTGTATCGATAATTGGAGTAATTATTATTAAATCTTAAGTTTGAAATGGATTTTTCTTTAAATAAATTTTTAATATGAAATATTAAATATTGTAATAAAATCTTGAATATCTTTTCAGCTCAAGATAACGTAATTTTTTAATGTAAAAATTATAAAGAGATTAAAAGATTTATTTAATTTATAGTATAGTTAAGAAAGAGATGAATTAAAATTGTAATAACATAAAAGCTTTTTGTTATCGATATACATCTTCCTTGGAATATCCCCTATATATATTATATAAGGGATATATTATATACATATAAGGATGACACTGACGATGAGTATATAAGGGATACATTATATATTAATGGTGTGAACGTGAAATTGATGTTTAATGGATATGTAATCGTTTTCAACGAATGGATGAATTCAACTCTTCCTCCGTGTAAATAATCCTGTTTTGAAGTAAAAAGTTATGTTTTTAAAATATTGTCTATGCAACAATTTCGTGCGATTATTTTTTACAGATTCTCATAAAATATTCCAAAAAGTATGATAAAGCGTATAAAAAGAGCGACATAAGGTTTTAATGCATATAGAAAAGTTTATTTAACAAGAAATACGCGGGTGTTCATGTATAAAATCAAGAAAGCACGCATATCGTTTTTTTCAATATATATGTATAATTTAAAAAAACCACATCCGCTAATTAATCGTATATAACCTGCGTCTAAAAACATTATTTCTCTAAAAAAAGATAATGATCTCATAGTTCGAGTTTCGCAAGATTTGCAAGATTTAAAGAATTTCTTGTGAGGAGCATCTAAGAAGTTGCAATATTGAGATAAAGATGCAAATAAAATTGTAAACGTCAATTTAAAAAAATATGACCCTTCGAGAAATATGATCCTTTTCGTTCCTAAGATAAAGAATCGAGTTATACTTTTAACTTTTGATGCCATTCAAACAACGAATAATTGGCAAAAACATTAACAATTTTTTTTAGAATAATTATCAACAAAACTGTTTAGTAACATTTTTAATAAAACTAAACTCAGTTTAGATATCTATCTTATTTAGACACGAAACCTTTGCAAGAAGACGCTTGCGCTTAAATACGCTTTATGACTAATTAAAAAATTCCGATAGCAAAGACACGTTTAAAACTTTTTATTTCGCAATGCACGTGATGCATATCTTCGCGTAAATATTAATTTTGCTTGCTAAAGGAAGTTGTTATCGCAAATACTGCTATGTAAAAAGAAATTCGTTTGCAAATTACGGGATGCATAGTAGTCAAAGCACAAAGTACCTTTTTCTGCTACCTCTCTGCTAACTCTATTATTAGATATGTGCTTTTCTCTTTTAACGCTTATGAAATGAGGATGAGTTACTGCAATATATCTGTGCAATCTGTATTTTAATATTTTTACCGAAAACATGTTGAAGCTTAAAGACTTCATTCCCGATTCCGTATGTATAACATTTTGCTTAACATGAATATTGCTTACTGTTTTTTGATAAATTCTTGTATCACATTAAATACTTCAATAACTTAGGATTATTTTCAAATAAGATCCATGTGTGCTTGAAATTATAAAATAATTATTTTTATTCAAATTATTTTCTATTTGTGTATAAAATTAACGAAAGAGTGAGTGATATTTTTAAAATCTTTTATAATATGTAAAATTTTTTTAGTAAACCATTTTATCGAAGTTTTTAATTGCGTGCTATATTCTAATAATTTTGAAATTAATATTGATCGTATACACCAAATGCACAATTAATCACATGAATTGCAGTAACTGAACATGTTAATATCCCAAAAGTATACTGCAATATTTAGGAATTATATATTCCTAACCTTTAGAAAATCCAGTAAATGCATACCTACGGGAGATATATCGAAGCACATTATTTTAGATATTTGGATTTAGATAGGATAATTATAATGTAATTAGGGACGACTCGATAGAAACGGCTCTCCTCCTTGTTCTATAACATTTTAATAATGAATCTCAATCATGCTATGGTACAATTTCTTCAAAGTATTATTAATATTTAATGGAACTTTAATTATAACATTATTATTTATATTTTCAATTTTTTTATTCAACATTCTCTTTAAAATTAAATTATCATTATCATTATTATTCAAAATAATATACTGTTTCAACACAGAATAAATATAACATACATTAATATTATTATTAGCAACTGTGCTATTACTTACTCATGTTATTTCTATTATAATTAAAATTATTTTGAAATATTTATTTATAAAAAGACAATAACTAAAAAAATAATTATCAGAATAAAATTTTTATCTCTTTGAAAAAGTATTATTATATTAAAACTGATATCAGCTCTCAAAAGTAATGACTTTATTCATAAAGCTCAGAAAATGTTACGTATGTCGACATAAAATTATTTACAGTACGCTTTTGCACAGAGGATACATTTTTTACCTCAAGAGAAATCAAAAATAATACAGAAAGTATTGAAGGAAAATGTCAATATTTTATATATGCAATTGTGAAGTAAGGAAAGATCCATCTACGTATAATATAGAACAGGAAGGAGACTCATATGCCATCGTAACTGAATCGATGCACAAAGGGGATTGAAGAAATACCACAAACTGAAACAGATATTGTAACGGTACTGAAATACATGAAATACCTGGAATATTATAATATATTATAACGCGTAAATATTAAAAAGTGTATGACGTCACATAATTAAGTAACTGTAAAAACTAAGGAAGCGAGGTATATGAATATTTCACTTGATACCAGAGATATTCGCGTGAAATATTTGCATATACATTTTTGGAGTTTTATCGTATAGCCATTACAGTCTCGTTAATTCGCGGTTGTACGAAAAATGCATTTCCCCAAAAATATTTTATTTTAATAATATGTCATATCTTATTTTATCGTAAAAATACGAGTTATGCTTAAATACATATATTTCATCAAATAAGTTTATTCGAGAATATAATCATAAAATACTTAGATAGAAAGTCAAGTGTTTCGATAATACTAGCTCAGATTTAGTTAGAAATTTTTTAAACTTGTATTTTATGGATAAAAATCAAAAAGCCTTCTGCTGACACAACAAAATATGAATTAATTTAGTTTGTTTCGCAATAAATTAAATAGAAGTATATGCAAAGAAAGCTTATGTATGTATATTGTACTATAGTGTTTTCTATGTAATAATAATCGGAGAAATTAAACTTTCAAGTTTGAAAAAACTTGATTATCATATAGAACGTTTTTTTTTAATAAAAAAAGAGATCTTGATAAATTTATAACTTAAATAATTGCAATAACGAACAGCTATCAAGATTAAATGTAAATATAATGCATTGCAATTGTAGTAAGATTTTGCAAAATGATGATCTCATTATAATCACAAGGTATATTCAAATTTTTATATTCACCTTAACTGGTATGTTGTTTATTATTTTAATCTTTCGATATTAATTTAGCGTTACAATTCACGCTTGAAAGTTAAAGCTATTTAAAAAATAAGAACGAAACAGATTTTAATGATTTTAAATGGAAATTAAGGCAAGACAAAGACATAAATTAAAAAAGGATCAATCGCCGCTCTGTTAAGTAATGCGACTAGATTACGAATATTAATAACCGTCCCATTAAGATATTTTTCACGCGACCAAGGGGAAGTTATAAAGGTGAAAGGTATGTTCAGCGAAGTGAACTGAGATCGCGAGATGTTCTCGAGGTAAGTTCATTGTTAAAAAAAGGTCATAAGAATATGTTTAACAAGTACCTCGCGAACGTTTCGTGCGAATGTATGCGTGAAATTTTGTAATTTGTCATTTTAATGCAAGAGAGCAGTGTATTTCTATTAGTTCTATTGTTTATACAAATGATGGAGTGTATCGTCGATAAACGTGCAAAAATTTACTGGAAAAGATACGATCAATGTTTGAAAACAGCCATTGTCATATTTTATCAAGTTTATTATTATTATTTGTATATATAAAAATATAAGAGTTAATTGCAACATTTTTGTATTACTTGTAACACGTGCTGAAAGAACGTAAAAATATTTGAAACGTAAATCCTTCTTGTAAAACATCACAATATAATTCTGCGACAAATAATACAAACTTTTATTAGTTATATTTGAAAGAATCAGATTTTTCTTTTATATTTATATTTGATATTTTATATACATTTCACAATCACATATAGTTGAACTTTCTGATACAATAGTTACAATAAAAGATATATGTACAAATGTATTGAAACGTATAAATATTACAGATCTGCAATAAATTTAAACGAGCATATTTCTTTTTATCTTGAGAAAATGAGAAATATTTATTAAAGTCTTGAAAAACATTTCTTAAGAAATAATTTAATAAGTCGAAAGGATAACACACGCGAAAATAGTACAGTTGCGTAAAAATAAAAGAACAATTTAAACAGAAGGACCGGATAGATTTTTAAAATTTAAACAGTTCATCACAGTTTTGGTTACAACGAGTAGATTTTGCACGTTCGCCGACGATAACACAAACGCAATTTCGTTGCGGCTATTGTGGCGAACAAATTTCTCTCCTGTGTCCATGAAACTTTACGCGACCTCAACGGGATTTCTTGAGATAGACCCTACCTGTCGAACTTTACCTGTACCTTACAAAGCTCCCTTCAACTCATGATTTACGCGATATGTATATTCTAAATAACGATCGAGCTAACTCAATCCTTACCTAAATACGTACAATGGACCAAAGTCTATCAGAATTTAGATATTGACTCAATAAAGGCTATTATCCCGCTTTGGCGTTGAATTTGAAAAAAAAAAGTTGTAACAAGTTGTATCTTTTGTCCTAACGGGACAATAGTTTTTAGCCAGTCGATAATAATCAATTGTTTGCTGCAGCACTGAATATCTTGTAATTAGAACAAGTAAATATATATACTAAGCTTCAAAGCTTCTGTATACTAAGCTTCAAAACATAGACACGAGAGCAGTGCAATTATTTCCTCGGGTTTGTTATATATACGTATAATAATCCGGATTTTTGGAATGACGCAATCATCTCTTCTATACACTAGCACTCACCCCTAATCCGTCGCACAGAAGTAAAAGACACGATCTATCCTTGTTGTCTAAGCTCCGGAGATGCGTAAGCGTCCGCCCACTAATTTCCAATTCCTTAAGCTTACTATCGCAAACAAGCGGAATGGCCGGGTAATGATGTCCCTGTAAATAATTGATACCCAAACTCTCAATATATAATTAGATATGTATTCCCAGATGATGCTATATACGTTATCGGTAATCGGCGCGCCTCCGTGTGTCTATGTATACTGTGGAATTATGTATGGAATATCTCTTCAAAGATTCAAAGACGCACGCGTTGTTTGGACATTTATTAAAATATTTCTAGTCGAAAACGACGTCGTATTTTGTCAATACGTATTATTACACCGATATTATGTTTTGCATTTCTGCTTTTACGAAGCATTGATTGTATTACTGCTCTTAACGAGCAAACTGAAGCACGCTGATGGCTGAAAACTGAATGACAAAACGAAACGATGTGAAAATTTCATGGCTTAAACTCTCTACATTTTTGTCATTGAAATCGATCCGTATCAGTTCAAATTTCGACGCGATGCTCGAAAGCAGTGTACGAAAATAATTTTTATATTTAATCTGAACAACAGAAGGGCGAAGTATTCCGTTGCAAGGTATCACGATCAAATCAAATTGTATGGATTTTAATCCCTAGAAAAATCTTTTCGCATTTTATTGCTGGCGAAGGCCACTTTAGACTCTCCAAACAGTTGAAAATTATTTTGGATCTATCGACCTACTTTTCGTTTTTGTTCACGCGTAAAATATAAAAATCATACGAATGTCCAAAATACGCATGCACTTTTGGGCAGCCTATACATGTAGCGTGTAAGATAAAACAAAAAAAGAAAGGAGGCTAAGCTAATGAATCAAAAGGGGGAAACTCGACGTTCGGGAGGTAATCTCTATGTAATGTCTGTCTGTAAGTATATTTACGGCACTCGTATATCTTAACGCCTTGCTTATCGGCCGGTGTTTATCAGTTAATTTATATCCAGGTCGCAAAATTCGCACATATAAAGTTACGAATGTGCTTAATATATCACGTTGATATAATGTACGGTGAAATTATATACTTATAGATGTTATAAATTAGGGATAAATGACTAGAAATAGGAATACGGACGGGGGAAGTGGTAGAGATAAATTAACAGTCCCTCCGAATTGATTCGGAAATTAATCGTTTTTTAAGTGTATAGAGTGATATCGCGGCGTAACCCGATAGAATCGAGGATATTTTTAACATTATTATTTTCCACCGAAGCGAAACGATATCGCTACGCAGCACAAATGGGCATATCGACACCACCAAATCGTTGGATTGTCGTTAAAGTTAGAAAAACTTCTAAATTCATTTCGCATCAGTTACGAGCTGGACGGTAATGAAGACGTTAAGTTAAGAGTAGAACCAATGAAATCCGAATTCAATAATATATATCTTACATCTATACTCTCTTTCTCTCTCTCTCTCTTCCTTTCTTTCTCTCTCCTATTGTCGAGAGAAGTAGCGTCTCGTAGAATTAACTCACCTCTTATCACTCGTCGACGAGCTTACAGGAATCCGATGACGTCAAGAATTACAAATTTGCGAATGGCGCCGGACGGAAAGACGTGAAGACCGGCGTTCACGCGGGACGCACTTCGCGCGAGACGCGATTCTTAACCCTTTCGGTCGAACTGAATGACTTTAATTCACGCACGATGCGGCTCTGATATGCGCGCGTCCGTTCGTGCGTTACTTGTCGCGGTACACATTTCCGCCGTTAATCAGTAACTATACTTACATTTCGTCATCGCAATTCGTTAAATTAATCTCACGCGAATATCGGACGCGACGCGGACGCGCAAATTTGGCGGGAGGGTAACAAGTACGATGTGAAGTGAGTCATACGAACGATGGCCAATCAAAATTCGATTAGATTCCAACTCGTTTTACGTACCTCTATGAAATGCGTTTCTATGACACTATGAACATTATTTTTGAAAAAAAAAAAGAAACGCCGGCTCGCTCGTGCGTTAATTTCTATCGAAATGTAATAAATTTTTAAAATTTCTGATCAATCTTTTAAACAGACGATTCTTTTGTGTTACATTCACCGTATGATTCGAATATTTTTCCTTAACAAAGTGACTATTGAAACAGAAGTAATTTAATTTATTATTTGTTGAAATAATAATCTCTCTCTTTCTCTTTGCCTCTTGAAAAATGCAATATAAAATTAATTTAATTTACCTTTTATTATCAACGAGCTCGTAGAGCCCATGACGACGACAGATATTACAATTCGCGAAACTGCGCCGAACGGGACGCGAAGCGCTTACGCGGGCTGTTACGTGTTTCTCGCGAAACGCGATCCTTAACCCTTTCGGCCGGACCAACGATTTTACTCTACGATGTATGTATTGTACGATACGACCGTAATGCACGCATTTCCGTACGCACACGTTTGTGCGTTACTTCTCGCGGCATACTTTTTCGCCGTTAACGGCGAAATCAATAACGCTACTTACATTTCATTATCACGGCTCAATCAATCTCGCGACATTACGCAACGCGAGCGCGCAAATTTGCCGAGAGTTGCAGATACGATGCGAAGTGAGGCGTACGAACGATGGCCAATCAAAATCCGATTAGATCTCGACCCGTTTTACGTATCTCTCTGAAATATGGCTGTATGCCTTTGCTATAAAAAAAAAATTGAAACGTCGCCTCGTTTTTCTTCCGTTAATTTTTACTCTGAAATATGATTAACTTTTAATTTAATCCCAATTAATTCTTTTAATGCGGGATTCTTTCGCATTCACTTTATGATTCGATGTTTTTTATAATCATAATTTATAATCAAATAATGATCATTGAAGCAGAAACAATTTAATTTACTGCCTATTAAAATAATAGCTCTATCTCTCTCTCTCTCTCCTCTTTCTTTTAGAAAATACAAAAATTAATTAATTTAATTTACTTTATACTGTCAACGAGCGAAAGCTCACGATGTCGAGAAAAAAGTTTCGCGAACTGCGTCGAACGGAATAAAGTTCGATGCTTACGCAAAACGCGCAATTGTTAATCTTCTCGGTCGAATCAATTTCAATTTATTTCAATTTATATATAACAATATGAATATAATTCAGCTTCCGTTTATATGTCAATCATCGTAACATATTTCTTTGCTGTTGATGAATAATGTTACTTACATTTTACTTACTTTGTATAATTAATCTGGAATATCACGCGACGTGATCGTGATCGTGTAACGGTCAGATGCGATATGAAGTGAGGCACAACGAGCGATAGCCAATCAGAAATAGTCAAATAATTTTTAATTTATCTTTAACAAAAATTATATAAAATCACTAATTTAAAAAAATTCTAAAGTTATTTTGCTCATATTAGTTTTAACTTTGAAATATAATGAACTTTTTTAGACCATGATGAGTTTCTTCTAATTCTATTCGAATGTAGAATATTTTTGCAGTGCTTTTATTTCATAATTCGAATGATTCTGTCAATGAAATAAAAATAAATAGAAATGTATGTACACAGTTAACGTGAAAGAAGCAAGTTTCTCGCTTTTATTTCAATTTACAATTTTATGCTTGATTATCGATTCAATGGCAGTTCCGTAAAAAGAGAGGTTGAAAAGACAGAACCATGAAAAGCGTAAAGCTGGAGAATGGAGTCCAAAACGTCCCAGAATTTCCACGAATATTACGATAGAACAAAAAAGAATTTTTTCAGAAACAAATCTGATCTTTTGAAGAGGACCAAAAAGTCGGACGCATGCGTGTGTGGCCCAATTTACTTTCTCAATCAACACGACCGAGCTTAAACAATCAAAAACAATTCTGAGCATGCTCGATTAACAGATATAACACAGTTTAGACAAAGTGTCACGTTTGACCAATTTTCCAGAATCGTTATTTCTTCGTACATACGTATGCGTATGGGCACAGTATTCTGTAATTCTTTGCACGCTGCATTGAGGATTTCAGTGTTTTTATAATCATCTTAGTGTATCGATAGATTCGATAATTACTCGATTGCAGCCATGATTAAACTTTGGATGACTTCGACCAAATTCCGAATAACTTAATTGGCAATTAATTCGACCGGCGGGATTGCTTATAGCAAAGTTTCTAACTATACAGCTCGTCCACCCTAATCCAATCTTTCCTTCCATTTGCCAAAACATCAATCTATCCATGTTAATTCTATTCGTATTAGTAATATATTTTTTTTCTATTTATATTACGTAATACGCTGTATGTTTAACAATATAACTTGATAGCAGTTAATCGCCAATTAATCGGAGTTTGGTCGAAATCTCTCTTTACTACGATGCGGGAAGCATTTAATTTCACAGCTAGCAGTGATCTTCCACTTTTCCTCACCCGTTATCGCTCTTTAAATAGACTTATTGTTAATTGAAAGCGCCTGTTATTGTATAGTCCTTGATTTACTATAACAGATTGTATTTATTGTACCTCTGATGTATAGAGGAATCTAATATCTTTTCCTCCTATTGTAAATTCTACTAAATATTGTAGTTTGTAGATCTAACCGGCGCCCAACTCGTTTACCTTTCTAGCTAGCATCAGGACGCAAGAGACGATTCGTTTTTTTTTTTTTAATTAAGGAGAATCTGTATCGTGCGATATATTGTCAGAAAATACACATCATAAGAGAAAAATGACGATATTACTGAATACTCTTCGTAAATAATGTAATAGTTAAGAAATTCATTATAAATGTATTACATTATATAAGTCTCGCAATTAAAAGATTATTAAAGAAACCTTATACTTGTAAGTCTCGAATATATGATTCCTATAATAAAGAGACTCCCGGCAACATGAACTTGGCAATGAAAGGAATGGAAAGAAGACAATCTGGCAGGTAAATTATGTATATACATTAATATATTAATTACAAATTTTCCTTAATTTTTTTTACTTTCTCTTTCATAATAAATAATTCATAACAATATATTTATACACATAGGAATTTACAAGTTACGAAGCAGCTAAATTTTTAGCACGTAAATTTTCCATTTTCTTCGTTAAATAAAATGTAGGTGATTTTTCTTTATCTGTTATTTTCACAAATATTGATATTTAGGATTCTACGAAGAAATAGTGGTAACATTCGAGTTTGTATCCGAATTGCATTCATTGTCTGTTCCTTGGAATAAATATTTGAAATGCTGTACGTATGATTGACAATGTTCTCCTTTCGTGAAGGCGGTGGTATTATGCAGTCTCAAATTGCGCTGCTCGAAGAATTTAAAGACCGAGTGAAAGAGAGTCGCGTCGTCAGTAGCTTTTGCTGCCTCTAAGAATTTTCTTGCAGATACTTGATCCGCCATTCCGGCTGACCGAACATATCTGAAGCGTAGATATATATAATAAATATGTATTCAAATGTTAATGTGAGCTGATAAAATATTCCAAATTACCGTAGGGCAGCCAAAATATGTCCCTTCGATAAGAGTACTTCGATTATCTCCTCATGCGCGTTCCCCAGTCGTTTCAACATATCCAACGCCAATTGATGCGCCGCCGGATACAAGTTTTCCAGGGAGAGCAGCAAGCAAGCCAGAGGCTTCGAATCAGCGACCACGTGATACTGTAACAATTGATGGAGCTGATAGTAAGCCTTTCGATGTACCAAGGTCGTAATGATTAATTCGTGCAAGTAATGTTGCACTGGTATTCCGTGTTCAGCTAATGATCTGCAAAATCAACAATTACTTAGGTAAAATAAGTTATCTCTCGAAAAAATTATTGTAAGTTATTACTTATTATAATTTTCTGATATACCTGATATATTCGAGTAGAACCCATATTATCATCTTTGGTTCTATTGTATCTTCAGGAAATTTGGATAATATGTGACTATACATGTCGCTCTGATCGAGCAACAATTTAAATTTAAAATTTTCAGCCACTGTTGTTACATTTTTAACATTATTCTGCAAAGGCGTCCCCATCTGTAATTGAAAAATGAACAAACTTAATATTTTTCATTATCAATATAATAATTATATATAAATAAGAAGAATATAATTTCTAATTACCTGATTTTGTATTTCATTTTCTAGATAATTTCTGTATACAACGTTAAGTTTATCGAATATGGTCGGCATCTCCATTAAACTTACAGGTAACTGCGCCATAAAACTTTGCAGAACTTGTATTAATATCTGTTTAGCATTTGACCGCTGCATTAAAAATTCTACTAGAAGCACCTTTTCCGTAATTAATTTCACCAAAGCTTCCAATCTGAGCTCGACATACCTGTTCCGTTATTGATAAATGAGCGAAGTCATGCGCGAATATAAAAATAAATCAAGAGATATGACATAATTACTCAAACGTACCATAGACAACCCAATTTTACATCAATTATTATATTTGGTTGAAAAACAACCCAATTAGGGGAATCTGTATAGTGTTAAGACTTAATATTTAGATCAATAAAATGTTAAGGTATGTATTATTATAAATATTCAAACATTACAATTATATTAATAAATATTGATACATTTTCTAATGAAAGGATACATAACTGGCATGGCTGATACATCTGATCAGACAAGGTCGCACCTGGCACTTTAAGATTGAAAGGCTTAATTGGTTTCGCCGTAGTTATACTTGTATGATGCATTACTGTTCCATCACTCACACCAGACAGCATGATGTCAAATATCATTGACGTCTATATAAAAATACAAGCAATAAATTTCATTATTTTAAGTAAACTTGTTTATATTCAACAGTAGTACACACTTTCGATGCTTGGTGATGAACAATGATGAGATTATCAACGACATTTATAGCAAATCTGCCACCAACATCCAGTTTTAACATGTGACTCTTCTTGATGGTCATCATTCTGCAAGAAAAGAAACATAGCTCTAACATTAGGTCTGTTCTTTTTAGCTGAACTGGCTGTACTAATTCAGAGATTATCTTTCTCCTTCCAATACGGAGGATAAAGGATAATCTCTGAACTAGAGCAGCCAGTTCAACCAAAAAGAACAGGCCTATTGTATTGCGAATATTCAATGAATCTTACTTGTGTACAGTATAGACGTAGACGAATGCCGTTCCCATTGAGCGATTGGCTCCCGGTTGATGTCGTAACAAAATTATACAAGGCGTCCCATATAACACAGCTAATGCTACATCCCTTTCGGAAACAGCCAACTTCCCTGGTTTCGTTACGCCATGCTCGACTGGAACATCACATCATAAATGCAGAGAAAACGTTTTGCTTGGCTCAATATTTAAGCACACAATTCTTACTAACTTTCAAATTTAGTCATCTTGTGAAGATTGCCGGGTGTAATGTGTAACGCTTGTATTTGATTGCCAACTGTGCCGGATGACAGCAATACCAGATAACTCTTGGGACAGAATACGAACCAATTTACACCTAAGCTTAAGCACTTTAGTGCTCTAACGCTACGTTTCTCTGGATTAACCTGCAATAACAACGCTTTCAGCATTGACTGTCGAGAAATTCCCTTGAAACAACACATAATAATATAAAATAAACGATATATAAGGATTTCGCACTTGAAGCAGTTCTACTCCATGATCTGTGACTACAAGTATCTCAGTGCCGTGAGTCCATACGAAGCCTAGTATCGTGGCGTTCTTTCCCTTGCACGGCTGCGAGTACTCGACGTGATCCAAACCGGAGACAGAGGAGTAATTAACAAATTCCACCGATGAATTAGTACGCTGAATCGCAAGGACGTTCATGTCGGGTGAGAACTTGATGGATATCACTGGACCTTTGTCCTCCATTCGAAAGTTTAAGTTCTGGTCCGGGCCCTTAACGAGCACTCCTGTAACACCTCCCGAGCGGACAGCGAACACCTGTATACAGATCATTTTTGTTTTGTCATTGTACGGGATGGAGACAAAGGCTTTCACGTGTACTGGAACAAAGTCGACTAACTTGCTGCTTCGAATCATCGAAAAACACATTCGTGAGGCAGCTGACCGATTCGAACCTGATGGGATCAGGAGACAGCTCCAGGTAGTAGTCATCGCCCTTCCCCCGGTCATCAGCTTCCATGTCTGGCATGTCTGAACATCTGATCCTACCAGACGTTTGACAGTTCTCCAGTGCGCTTGAGATGAATTCTAAAGCAGTGTTGTCGATAGAAGAGTTAGTAAATCTCTCTCATCTCTCTCTCTTCTACGCTTGTTATTGAATTCAGTTGCCTGCCCTACTCTACACTACTGCATTCTGGCAGCCATAAATGAAGTTACACACACAAGTACAACACATAATCATTTTGACCGATAGCTGATATAGTTTATCATAAGTTAAATTGTTTTTATTTGTATTATTAATTGTATTTAAAATATACATATAACTTTATATGTATATGTATATAATTTGTACAATTTTTGTCATTAGGTGTTTGGTGCAAACTGAAAATTCTATAAAACATCAGACGTTACTTATTTTACAAGCAAATTTAAATACATTTTTGCCTGACACAGAGAGCATTTGATATTGTATATTATTGTGTTAAATTAAAGGAAGCAGTCACAAGAATGAACTTCGCATTTCTGTGCATTAACTGATCGAACGTAATTGTACATACATATAAATAAGATAAAGAATACATATAAATTAATGACATTAAAATTTTACAAAAAAATAAGCATTTAATCGCTAGTGTATTCTATTTTTTTTTCTTAAATATTTATTGTTGCATACATTATATTACATAAATTGAAATATTGGAGAAAAAATTTTTTGTTACATAATCAATAAATATAACACTTCAATTTATACGCAGTAAAATTTTAAAAATGTACTAGATACAATGACAATGTTTATAATGTATTAATATCTTTAAAAACGTTCTATTAGTCTTGATATTTATTTCTTTTGAAAAAAGCTAGTGATGCTTTTAGATCCTGCTGCTGCTCTTTGTCTAGCCAATTCTTTTTTACCAGGGGCAGTGCTTTTTTGGCTCTGTAAAATAATATGTAGATATTTGAATTAAATTTATTCGTATAAATTTATTATTTAAAAAATTTTTTCTACAAATATCTAGACTTTAGATATTTTTTCCATATTTATAATTTTTCCATATTTATAATTTTTAAAATAAAGCAAATACAATCTTACAACATTATTATAATAATTAAATAACAGTAAATTGCAATTTTTTAACAGTTAAAGATTACTAATATATATTTTATTCATTGGTTGATATAATTATAGTTATCGTTTATTGAAATGATTACAATTATCATTTTTACTAATAGCTGACCTTCTCAGGTTTACTTAAGTTTTTCGTTTGCTTCTTTGCTGTTGACACTGGGCTTTCTTCCAAGGAATCTCTCTTAAGTTTCTTCTCATCCGTTTCATTTTGAGGACTAATCATCTTCCGTTTTTTACTCTCCACTTCATCAGATATATTTAAACGTTGTGCCAGCTTCTTTGAGAGATCTTCAGCAAGGTATTCTGATACAATACCATGTGCATATTTTAAGTATTCTATAAGAAAATTTTCGATAAGTGCTTTGTCAATAAATTCATCTTGCTTGTAGATGGTGGCCTACAAAAATTGGTTTAAGATTTTAATATATCTCGTTTCAGCCATAACAAATATTGAATTGTATTGAAAAATTCTCAAATGTGTTATCTTATTCGATATCTTTGATACAGCAGCTTTTTCTTACCTGTTTCTGTACCAGTTTCATATTTAGTACTCTTAACATAAGTAGCACTCACAGCACCTTGAGATACATGAACCCCTTTTTCTTTTAATACATTTGCTACTTTTTCTACTTTCTTTCGCAGCCAATTTAACGATTTCTCCTCATTAAACTTGAATGCTTGTAACGATTCTTCTCCCTTACGATCGGCGATCAACAATAGATTCAAGTTTTCACATTGCGCGAGACGGGATGTCTCCGGAAAATCTTCATCCCAGAGACATTGTTCCAAAGGTTGCGCTAGTTGCGACTATAAAAAAAAGACACTGTTTTTCGACGACCCTATATTTCAAAAATATCTATCTAAAGGTAAAACGCAAATTGCAATTACCTTCCTTAAGTATGGTAAAACCAAAAAGATTGGATCAATTGGTGTCGACAAATGTAACTTGCCATCAGATTTGACATTGTTATCAACGAACCAAGATCTCTTCTTTTCATCAAAGATTAAAACCTCTTGCACCGTAAGATTTCCTGGACCGAATATGAATATAGCCGGCTTGTCGGAGGCCGGATGTCTGAGCTTTACAATCTCTTGTTGACCTCTGCTCGCACTGTCCAGAATATCATCTGAAATACATTTTTAGATATGCAACTCAAGGGTTGTTTCTTTCATAAGAAACAGCTATATACAAACAATCAGTCAACAGTGATGGAAGACTGCGTAAATTGTTAAAATGGCAATAGACTGTCCTCGCGCTCACCCTTCATGAGAAACACCCATGTGCTCGCTGATGGATGACAGCTCGCCACCTTGACCAGCTTCTGCGGCCGATCTTTGGCGCGCGGCATCTTTCCGCGTCGTCGCTCGGTTTTTAGAGGTTATTTTCCAAACTGGACGATAGAACGCTCGACCAGGCCATTCAGTCACTCACATAAACATGGAAATTTAACAATAGGTTTTCTTTCACGAGCGACTTGGTTCTCGACGCGTCGAGCGCGTTAGCTTCTCTCACGCGCGCGGTTATTCGACGAGACGCTATTAAATATCCGAATCAATCTTCACAACCATAAAAAGGGCTCCGAGGGTCCCGAGATAATTGAAGAATATTAACTTTATCGACTGTTATTCTGGCTGTATCAAAGAGTATTTTAATTTATTCAATTACTATATTATTATCGAAAATGTACTAAATCTTTTATTAGTTGTCCGAGAAAAATTATGATAAAACAAGAATTATAATATAAGTTACTACAAATTATATATTGAAATTTTGAACTTTTTAATGTTTCGTATCATCACGTGTCGATAAATACAATAGATATGAATTAAATGAATCGTTTTCTGTTAATCATCGGATGGTTTAAAAAAGTCTTCTTATTTCTTTTCTTTAAGAATAGCTAATGAAAAAAAAGAGAAAAATGTATCCATTCGTATAGCATCTTTATTTCCATGTTAGAAATCTTGCCGTAAGCACTCCAGTTGAATTAATCACTGATTAAGTTAATTTTTTAATTTTGGGTCCGAAGTCACAAAAAAGTGTTGAAAAAAAGAGATTATTAAAAAATCTAGTAACATCGGAGGAGAGAAAAATATATCGAGATAAAGTTAATCGAAAATATGATCGAGCCTCCAGTAAAGAACGAATCGAACATCTTTCAATCGACTGAGCGCTGCTCGTTGTGCTGCTGACGTGTTTATATACGCCGGTTGTACAAACCACAGTTAACCTGTACGAATAAATGTGCAGGTAGTTGCACGCGGTTTCTGTAAATTTCCGCAGTGTGAAAGGAAAAAAGGTGCAAGTGTGATTGCTCCTTATGATCATTTTCAAATTTCTCAATAACAATGGGTAAGTGTTGACATTTCGAAATTTTAAAGAGATTTTAAAACATTTCAATATCATGCAGAAAAAATGTGGACATGAATTTCTGTCGGCAGCAGGCGAGTTCTAGCGTTATCAGTTGCAAGAGCAAGGCGTTATCGATTATTGAGTTTGATATTTCGTTGCGATTCAACAATTTTTTCCTGCGTCTCTCGCTACTCGTTAATCCTGTCGCTAACGTGACACGTTGATGTTATTACAGCTGTTAGCAGCGGAGTGTCATTTGTGTTGTCGTCGATACTGATGGTGTTGCTGTTCTCCGGCATGCAGATGTACAAAGTCTGGCTCAGCTCGTCGCAGTTGGGAACGATTCTGGGAGGATGGATCGGATCTTTGTTGTTCATTTGTACGCTGACTGCAGTGGGAAATCTTGAGAGTACCTTATTCGGAAAGTCTTTCCAACAGAAACTACTCCCAGAAGGTACGCATGGAAATAGTATCGATAGAGGAACTTCTCGAAACTCAAACTAAATTTCTTAATTTTAGTGTCGAAACATAATCAGTAATTTGATTAATTTTCTCAATTTTCTATATCTTGAAGTTAATCGTTGATTTGACTTTTTAAGAGGCTCATATATTGCGATCAAGTTTTTTTTGTTAGTAAATTATTTAACCGGATAATGTCACAAAGATAAATACTTTTCAATTCATATAAGCAAACAAAAAACTCTTATTGTTATTAACTCTTTATTATTAATATACTCTTGTTTTGTTGCAGTGGTCTTCTCGTTGACTCTAAGTCTAATCGCTTCTGCACTAATTCATCGTGTATCCACTACAACGTGTTTCATATTTTCTTTGATTGCGTTGTATTACATGAATAGAATTTCTCAAGAAACGTATGGTGTATCTGTACAGAATACAGTAGTGCAATCCAAGAAACGCAAGTGAATAGATATAAGGATATTGTGTTACATATCTTTTTACTATCAGATTTACATCAGCGTCATATGTTCCATATATGTAAAGCTTCCAGTTTATAAAACAATGCCAATCGTAAGTTGTTTGATATTACTTTCTCCAAGATATAAGATCGTGATTTAAGATTCTATTTTAATAGCGAATCAAGTTGGTATCAACTTGTATTCATACAAATACATATAAATTTGAAAATTTGCGTTAGTCTTATCTAATACGATAAGAAAACAATTAAGAAAAGACATGAAATGACGGAGAACGTGTACGCCGAATTAGAGCGACATGAAAAGTTTGGAAGAGACACATTCAGGAATAGATATGGACAGACTGAGGGAGAGAAACAGATTTAGCTTAATATAAATGTTTTATGATCATATATCATAATATTTACATCGCGAAATTTAATTAAATAACATGTGGAAAATATGAAAATATTTTTATTGGAAGATATAAATATTTATAATATTCGAGGCTTTTCTGTTTCCGTCTTGTGTTTTTCAGCCTCTTCCTTGTCACTGAAATACTCGTATGCTTCATCGGAATCCATCTTAACTGCATTCGATTCATTTGTTATTTGTTTTGTTTGTATATTACCCTTGTTCTGTTCCGGCATTACTTTTTTATAAATTGCCATTGCCTATAGAATGTCACAAAATATTTGATTTAATACTATTATTAAATTTAATACTATTATTAAAATTTTAATAATGAAACAAACAGCGACAAACCTGCGCTACAAATGTTGAAACGTCTCCTACGTTGCTTGGTAATATTAATGTATTATTAACTTTTGCTAATTTGTTGAACGCATTGACATATTGTTCTGCTATACTAAGCGCCGCTGCGTTTTTCGCATCGGTTACGCTAAGGGCATTTGCAACTACTTGCAATCCCTTCGCTCGTGCCTCCGCAACTGCCACTACTGCCGCGGCTTCTCCAGTAGCATTATTTATTTGCTCTTGCCTTGCTGCTTCTACAGTAATAATCAATAATGATTTATATTGCAAACATTAATTTTCTCACTAATAATATGCTTGCGATATTAGAATTGTTTTTTAGACGAATTACAAAAAGCAGCATAATTTTTTCAAATTCTCTGATTAGGAGCTACACTGAATATGAAGAAGAGTACAGCACCTGAAGCCAAAATTCGCGCGAGTCGTTTGCCTTCGGCCACGTTTATCTCAGCCTCTCTAATACCTTCGGATTCCAATATAGTGGCACGCTTTTTTCGCTCAGCTTCCACCTGCATTTGCATCGCTTCCTGCACCCTTGATGGTAACGTTATATCCCCTAGCATATAAATACAAGTATGATAAAGAAAATAATTATCTATTTTAGGTAGAAATTTTTCTAATATTATTCCGCCAACGTGAAACATTTGTGTTTATTTATTATTTTTGCAACTTACGTATCTCATATCGCAGGCACGTTATTCCCCATGCACTACTAGCCTTATTGATACTCTCAACAATGGAAACATTTAATTCTTCTCTTTCCCTAAATACCTTATCTAAAGATATCTTTCCTAATTCAGATCTCATAGTGGTTTGTGCTACTTGAATTATGGCAAATTCGGGATCCTCGACGCCATAGGACGCTAGGTAAGGATCGTTTACTCTTAAGTACAATACCGCATCGATACTTAGAGTTACGTTATCTAAAAATCAGAAAAACATTTTGTTACAAATACTGTGCTACACATATATGCAATATTCCGAAAGCTTGCATCAGATGGCTACCTGACGTAACTGCACTCTGCTGTGGCACATCTATCGCCAATTCCTTCAAAATTTGCACGTACTTAACTCTGTCGATGAAAGGAAGTAAAATGTTCAGACCAGGTTCTAAAATTTGATGGAACTTTCCCATTCGTTCTACAATCCATGCCTGAGTAAAATATTTTCCTTTAGGCTAGTGACTGCCAAGTTAACTTTGCATGTAGTTTTATTTCAAATAATTTAACGAATCACAAGTTGAATTGACGGCGATTTGACGCCAATCGGAAATATTACTAATCTGTAATAACTTGACATTACGTTACAAATGTACCATGCGTTAAGCGATGACGAACCTGTTGTTGTGGAACGAACATTACGATAGTGTTTAATGGACTTCGCGGTTTGTGTCGCGAATTCTGAGCCGTTGAGCCAAACATTTTGTTTCCCACGCTCGCAAATGCATGATCCTGCAAGGTGAAATACTCCGTAAAATTTTTCTGTGAATTTAAAATCCTTTTGAAATCATAGGCGTTGTTTTACCTTAACAAATCCTAAATTTCTCGCCAGTATCACGGCACTACCGGTTACCGCGCGCTTGTACATCTTTTTATTATACTGCTTCTGAGAATGTATGAAAAATATAATATAAATTAACAGATTATATCGTTTCTCTAGGTTATATGACAAGAATTAACGCAGTATCTTCAGCAGATAACCCGGCGTCGTCTAGCATGGAGTATTTGACATGACAGAAACGAAACCCAGCTGACCCAGCAGATATCTCGAGATATGCGCGTTCGAAAATACATTCATCTATCGTCAGTAAACAAAAAAATTACGACAGCAGTATCGAAAATCATCGGCGCGCTTCATTTCTCTCGTTAGTAAATCAGTTGACCGGAAATAGACAAAACAGGTTCATAAGTCTAAATAAGGATATACTTCCGAAAGACCCACATGAGCTAGCGAACTGAATTTTTTTTAACACACTATATTAAGTATAGGAATGCTAAATATAAAAC
>VBVR01001500.1:0-29886 GCA_011638315.1 Tetramorium parvispinum | reverse complement strand
ATTAATAATTAAATAAATATAAAAAACATTGCATTACAAAAAGGAGACCTTAAACTAAGCCCAGTATAAGGTTTGAGTCGATACATCGAAAAGAATGGCAACTATGTTTCCGTGGGGGGTCCAGTGGACCCCATATGACCATTACGTTATTTTCAGGAGGTGTGACCATTACGGGTTAAGAATGTAGAATATATTTCCGGTACGTAATCGTCGCCAGCACCGCCACTTGGTACTAATATATGTATACATTTCGACTTCTAATTTATATAGATCGGTTTCTTGTTTTTAGTCTTTATAGGCCTTGTTTACACTGAACGTGTTTAGTACTAACTACTAATACATACATGAATTTCATACAATAAAATATTTATTAAGTACAAAGAAAAATATGGGAATAAATAAAAAAACAAAAATAAGTAAAAACTGATGTGAAACTGATGTGCAAACTGAGTGTGAAAAATTATTAAAGTTAGAAATATCATAGAAGAGACGAAATTCGTATGCGTGTGTTTCTCAACCAAAATTTTGCGTCGAGAGAAATGTCGCGTTGCCTCTCCAAAATGTATTCGACGATATGCGCGCTTCTCCTTTTGCTCCTTTTGCGCGAGAGTCAAATTATAATTCCGCGGAGACGAGTGTCCGCGCGCGCGCGCGCGCATGCGCACGCGCATATGCCTTCGCACGCGCGGCGGCAACGGCGTTCGTCTCGATATCGTTATATTCGGAAAATCTCAGATAAATTTCGACGGACGGACATGCGTCGCCGTTCCGCGCCTGCAAACGCACGAAATTCGCCGTTTCGCGGACGCGTGCGAATCGACGGACGGCGGATTTTTAATAATATAGTGGACGGCGGGTAAGTGGCCGGCACAGGAAGCGACGACGACTCGAGCCGTCGCTTGAGCAACCTAGTGCCGTCAGTTGCCGCAGGTCGATGGTGTTGTCCGTACCGACGGTCCGTCCGCAGCCGCGCTCGCGATGCGTCCGCCGCGGTGTGTTTCTGCACATGGCCGTGCCGCTCGGCGGATCTTCACGGTGCTCCGCGGCTTTCGGCGCTCCGCCACCGGTAAACGTGCGTTTCCGCGACGAATTTTCCACGCCGTGAACGGAAAAGGCGCGGCTCTCGCGTTGAAA
Organism: Tetramorium parvispinum; assembly: GCA_011638315.1. NCBI lineage: Eukaryota > Metazoa > Arthropoda > Insecta > Hymenoptera > Formicidae > Tetramorium > Tetramorium parvispinum. The sequence goes on along the minus strand of VBVR01001500.1, from coordinate 28,752 downwards.
TGTACGGGAGAGCGATTTTCGCGACGGTACAGACGCCCGGTTGATGGGGAAACGCGGGCGTTATTTGTCGCACATTCGCTGTCACTCTCTCGCTCTCGTGCGGGCTCTTCTCAACCACGGCGTCTCCTGCCATCGCCTCGGCGTTGGCGCGACGCGGAGCAACGCGACGCGACCGAATCGCCGTTTCCTCGACATCGAGAACGTTCCTCGTATATTCTCTGCGACGAGATTGTTTCAAAGTGACTATACGGCATCGGTTATAGTCACCGCGCAGTACTCAAGGACACGTCGAAACGTCTCGAATTCTATAGCGAGGCTGCGTCTCGTAATTTTTCTGTAACTTTATTCTGTAATTTTCGTAAGGATCTTTTCGTCACTCGCGCAGATTGGCGATATCATTCGCTTTCTTTGGCTTTCATAACGGTCGTTGTTGAGCTACGCAGGAAAAAATTTTTTTTTTTATTGAAATATATTTGCGGGCAGTGACGATTTTTCCTAATTAAGATCTGAATTCTATATATTTCTATATATCTATATGTTTTATAATTAATCAGTGTAATCTTTAAAATAATACATCTTTGTTTCAATTCATATTATTATTTTTAATAGGATTTTTTATGATTATTTTGTAGGTCTGTGTTTACCATTTTTTAAAGAATTATATTATACTTTGCATCCACCATGACTACATCCTCGGAAGATGTCCTGATGCAAGTGAGTCAAGTGCGTTACAAAAAAGGAGATGGTACTTTGTACGTGATGAATGAACGAATAGCATGGATGCTCGATAACAGAGATACCGTTTCTGTGAGCCATAAATATGCCGATATTAAATGTAAGATCTCAAGAGATTATGTAAATATAATGAGTTATGCTATAATTGATTTAATAAAGATATTTTGTGTGCACGCACGCGCATTCTATTCATATAACTATATGTCATGTCATAAATCTTTACAAGACGATGTATGCAAATATGGATTGCATAACGCGTGATAATGTTTAAAACTAATTGAAATTGACCGACTTCGCCTTTGTAGTGCAAAAGATATCACCAGAGGGAAAATCAAAAATACAGCTACAAGTGGTATTACATGATGGTACATCATCTACATTTCACTTTGTAAACAAAAATGGACAAGAAGCGCAAATTAAAGACCGCGATGATGTAAAGGAATTATTGCAACAGCTATTACCAAAATTCAAGCGAAAAGTTAACAAGGAATTGGAAGAAAAAAATAGGTAATGTGGTTGAAATCGTTTAATTTAAGCTGATATTTGAGAAGTATATAATGAATAATTTAAGAATAATGTATTTATAATCTTTTGTTTTTAGAACTCTCCAAGAACATCCTATGTTGCTTCAATTATATCGCGATCTAGTAATCACGCAAGTTATATCGTCTGAAGAATTTTGGTCACAACACGCTGCAGAGTATACGCAAGCTAAAAAGATTCAACGTCAGGAGATAGGAGTTAATAGCGCTTTCCTAGTAGGCATCTTTTATGATGTTAGATTTTCTTTCATGTATAAATTATGAGTAAACAATAATGGATCGATTGAATTTTTTAGGCGGATATCAAGCCACAAACTGATGGTTGCAATGGACTAAAATACAATTTAACTGTCGATGTGATAGAATGTATATTTAAAACTTACCCAGCTGTTAAAAGGAAACATCAAGAAAATGTGCCTCATAAAATGTCAGAGTCTGATTTCTGGACGAAATTCTTTCAATCACATTATTTTCACAGAGATCGTATTAATGCTGGGACCAAGGATCTTTTTACCGAATGTGCCAAAATAGACGATCAAGAACTTAAGAAAGACCTTCAAACTGGGATAAATGATCCTTTGGTAGATATTACTTCCTTTGAAGATCAATCATTGGATGAAAATTATGGAAGCGGATGTAGTAAATCGGATAAAACATCAGGAAACATTGTACATCAAAATATGATCAAGAGATTCAATCAACATAGCATAATGGTTATGAAAGCTAGCACTGCCAAACAGTCGATGCAAACTAATCAACCACAATTAAATGGATCTACACTATCTGCAAGTAAAGTAGCAAATAACGAACTGGACGATGGACCAAAGACTAAAAAAGTAACTATCCATTTTACGTATTTATAATTTTATATCTGATAAAAATAAGAATGATTCGCGTTTAATGCTTTTATATGTTATTTACAGCGTAGAATACAAGAAAAGATAACTTATAATGATCTTGACCAGAGCTGTGACGTAAATATTAATAATGGAGCACCATTAAATTTAACGCATATAGACAGATATCTGCACGGACCTATACCGGGATTCGGAAATACAGAGCCAACTTCGGAAGAATTGTTCGTTACGTTAAGTCATTTAAAGAAAGAAGCTTCTGGATGGATAGTCGGCAGTACATTACCGCGGCAATCAGCGACCTCTTTAGTTAGTCCGGCTGCAGCGGTGTCAGCTTTGGGTGAATTAACACCCGGCGGATCCTTAATGAAAGGTTTCCGAGAAGAAAGTCTTGGACGTAAGATATCCTTGAAATATATTCTTAATAATAAGCGCGCCATATAATATTCAGTTCATCAATGGACTTTTTTTACATCTTTTAATAATTGTAGAACTGAAATAATTTAAATATAGATATAGAGACAAGTATTTAAATGATATAAAATGCATTGTAGAGTTAATACCCAAGGATTTAGAGAAAGAATTACGTAACGTATATGTGTGCGCATGTGAGCTGTTGAGACACTTTTGGCGAAGTTTTCCTCCGACAACACCACAGCTTGAGGAGAAAGCGATTAGAATGCACGAGGCTTTACACAGATTCCATTCCGCTAAACTAAAACCCTTTGAGGTGAGCAGATATTTATTTTTACACGAGTTAAGTCAGTATGTGTTCGCTTTCATGAAATTCATTATTCTATACGAATTGCATTGTTCCCAGGATCGTGTGCAAAGAGAATTCTCTGCGGTTAGTCAACATTTGACGAGTCATCTCAATCAACTGTTAACTACCGCATATAGGAAGTTTGCGGTATGGCAACAGCGAAAAATGCAAATGAGGTAGCCCTTTATTAAAATCCCATAAAACAGTAACGTAAACAAAACAGCAATATATTGGTCACATATTGCATTTCTTAATGTTACCGTAATTAGATATTAATGTTGATGTATTTTACAAGAGGAAAAAAACCAAAGCTGCGCCGGGTCCACGAGTCCTGGTACTACCACGTACTGTTTATTTATTATTGTTTTTAAACGCGTTTATACGCTCTTCTTTTTTTTCGAATGCAAACTCTTCAAACTCGTCCAAATCCAATCGCAGTCAATGATATGCTAACTCGCAATTATTTTCATTTAAAAAAAAATTACAGTTTATTTGTTTACTACTCGTAGACTATACGATATGTTTAAATGCATATTAAATTTAAAAACATTTAAAACTTTAACTCTGATGGAACATTCTGAAAATGTCTTCTTACATCCTGGAAAACGTAATGGGTTTGTAAATTTATATGAGAAAATGATTTAGTTGCATATAATCGCGTCTACGTAATATGCGATTGTTTTAGTTGAAGTTGTGAATTGTGAGTGAGATGGGCGACTGCAAATATTGTATGATATCAAAGTAACTGTGATACCGCCACTGTACAATCAAGTTTGTTAATATATTTTCTCGCCTTGACAATGCCTCCGTGACGACAGTCTGTATCGATTACATTATTTTGTTGAATCGTACGAAACAACAATTTGTTATCGTTCAACTATTTATTCTTTGATCTCTTTTGTTTCATATGAAACGAAGATTGAAATGAAGATTCCTTTGTTGTAGTAAATCGAGTCACGTTTTGATAACGTTGAATCTCGAGATGTATATATCTCGACAATTATTATAAATTTTCTATTACTTGTCTTAGGACACAGTGGCATTGGTATACTTTATGATATCTGCGATATACTCAACTAAGTGTCTTAATTGTTGAATCCTATTTTTCTCTCGTGCTACTGGGTAAGGCGATCCGTGAGTTTTCGTAAAATGCCTACTCGGTCTTTATCGTAGCAATAAAATTTGGCAGTGTAAGAATATAAATGGTATCTATCTCAATTGATAAGCGAGCGACCGTGCTCCCGCATTACGCTATTATAATTATTACTTATGGGAGGTAATAATTATAAATATATTCTTACATTATGATTATAATAAATGTTATTATTGTGATGACTGTGAATTTTCAATACCGATATCGCACCTTTTACCCTACCTTTCCTGTTTTACATATACATATACGTACGTATGTACATGCGTTAGAATATTTCGTTTTATTTCAAACGCAAAACAAAACAATTTAAATTATTTTAGTAATCAACAGATATATTTACCTTCGATAAATCACCCGCTTGTACACGGGTCCAACTATCGGGAGCTCGATAAAATCAAATAGTTTGTAGCTATGAAAGAATCTATCTGAAATAATCAAATGGAAAAACTTGGCGAAGCACCGTCGATTGAAGGAATCAATTCTGTATCTTTTGAAAGAGTGAAACGGTGAAAAGTGAACAGATTTATTAGGATATTTGTAATTTCATTGATCAACGCAACATCTTAGTAAATTTGCTCACTTTTCACACATTTTTACTTTATTAAAAGATACAGAATCGATCCCCGAGTCGATGAATGAATTCAAAAATACCCGCTGGACACACGGCGGGGTGCGGGTGGGTGCGGGGTCCGCGAGATTTGCCCGAGACAGACGGAAGATGGCAGGGTCTCGCGTTGCTCGGGGGGGAAAATGGCGGTCAGTAATGGGCAGCGATCAGCGGGGAATGGGGTAGCGTTGCTGCGCGGAGCACGGATGTCGACGTCGACGCACGCAGCATGCGAGTGCAACGGTCCTCGTCGTCGGACAACAAATGATCTCGCGCGAGCGTCCGACGTGCGCTAGGCGGTGCGGCTCGTAATATGCGCGCTTCTCCTTGCGATCGCCGCGTACGCCCGGATCATGTGAGCGCGACTCGCCGCCGCCGTCGCCGCTGGTGCCGCTGGTGCCGCTGGTGCCGCCCGTCGTGTGTCGCGTGTCGCGCGTTCGCCGTGCGGAGACTCTCCGTGTACGTGTAGCCATATTTACGCCGGTGTGTTGCACGCACCAAAACGGTGTGGCCACCGTCCGAGGGTCGTATGGTCGCCCTGCCGTATGGTCGCGCACCCACCATCGAGAGGACTGGCTCGTCGCCGTCGCCGTCGCCGTGCCGCCGAGTATGCGGCGGCCGTTTCCCGCCGTCTCGCCGTCCCGCCGTCGCCGTCGTCGTCGTCGTCGCCGGACGTGCCAGTGCCCCTGCGAGTCGAGCACGTAGCTGAGCGTCAGGGCGCGTGTCACGGCGTGCCGAGGGACGCTTTGTCGGCACGCCGAGTGATCTTCTACGCCTACGAACAATCGCGCGATCCCACGCGCGCGTGTACTCCAGAGACTTGCGATCAGCCGGCTGCGACAAGCACTTTTCCCATTGTGCCTCGTCCCGGATCTTGTGCAAAACGTAAGTCGATCCCTCTTTCTTTTTTTTTTTTTGATTTCTCTTTTACGTTCGCGTGATCGATTCTGTTATCAGCGTGCGTGCGCGCGCGCGCGCTGAGCGCGAGCGCGAGCGCTCATATATCACCTTGATATCACGATTACGCGAATGCCATATGATCGCTTTGTGCTAACTGACAGAATTAATAAGAGTGGAAGGGACTGTCATAGCAATTGTGATGTCGTGTCTCTTTCTTCGACGTATATGTACAAACTCTTTTCGAATGGCGGTGGCAATATTTATAAAACTTTTGAATTGTTGGAGTCGATGTATACAAGGGGCAGTATTCATTGTCATCTTGAGATTTCGTCCAACCGATGAAATGACTGTACGACATTTCGAGATCGGACTGTGAATACCGCCCAAGAGCATGATTCGAGAATATTGGAATTTCTGTTTTTACATTTTTAATAATCACTATTTATATATTCTCTACTTTGGAACAGAGTCCAAAGGTAACTTTATTTTCCTTTCTCTTTTTTCTTCCAGGGAGGATAGAAGGAGCCTTCCCTATGCCATTAATCCTGACGTTTGGATGAATTTCTTATGACTATACATTTATTTGAAATGTGTTGTTTTTCAGTATATATAAGTTATAAAGAAGTGAAAATATAATCCTAAAGAAGTTGTGATAAAAGTTATGTTATGAGAGAGACGATTTTGGAGCATATCTTGGATATTGCCAAACAGGAGAATCTGCTAAACATATACCAAGCGAGGCACCATAGTGCCAAGCTTGGGTAATGGATCCCGTTGGTCCATGGTACACGTCGTATAATCGTCTAACTGCTGGCAGCTCTACTGGAACGTTTCAAACGACATCGACTACAACCAGCGACTTTGTACCTCATCATTTAGCGACAGCTGCCCCGCAGGCTGTGCCATCGACAACGACGTCGCAGTTGCTTCTACAAGCGGCTCATACCACAGCAACTCTGGCGGGTCAACCGTCCCCCTTTAACCCAGGAGGGTTTTTATCTCCACCCTCCGTGGGTTATGAAGTCTTTTCACCTCTGTTTCATCCTAATACTAAGCAGGCGCATTATGTTACTCAACATAGGCAAGTACTCGCTCAAGCACAGACGGTGTCAGGGACGAAACAAAACACGACCGAATCCGATATCTCGACGTTAAGGGAGAACTACAGTTCGGCTCATCAAGCCACATTCTTCGAACAGCAGGGAGCGTCGACGTCGCCTACGACATCGACATTAGCCTGGACATCTCAGAACAATACGCAGCTTCCTAGCCCATTTGGTATTTTACCACACGAGAGCGTCGTCCCGTCGTCTCCGGGTCCGCCTTCTACAAAATCTGGTGGTACTAGCTACGAGAATACATTTAACACCCACTTTAATACAACACAGACTATAAACAACATTAATGCATCTCAAATAACCACTCCGTCTGCGTGCAATACAGATTTTAAAACATCTGCTTGCTCGACTGACGCAAAAAAGTCAATCAGCGTAAGACCTCAATCACCTTCCATTAACGTAAAGCCCATTATTTCCACATCGCAAGTCAGCAGTAGCCAAACGTTCTTTCATCAAGTTCCAACTTTTAGTTCTGACACCTTGACTGATAGTTACCCAGGTACTGGTAATGGAGGTCAATCCGCCACTGAAAATGAAAAGGTACAATCATCGTTGCAACATCAGCAATCGTGTATCGTATCAACGCCAAGCAACTCTTCCGGCAAGGAATACAGAATACCGCAATCGTCCTCGAGATCGACAACGATTTTTCTGAGTACTCCAGTGCGATCTGGCTCCACACAGGTAATACAGGATAAGCAGGGAACGCGCAACAGCAATTTTGCGTCACCACCTAACAAAACGGCATCTGCCACTACTGCTCAACAGAATATTCAGACCAAAGCACAGACCAAGATTTATCCAGACCTAGGGAGCCACGGAATTGAGCACAGACGAAACGAGCAACAGGGACATGATAATCAATCGTCCCCGATTAGTTTCTCCAGCATGGAAAATCGCAACTTGAATTATACCGCGAATAATGCTACTAATTGCAATAACACCAACGGTAAACTTACGAGTAACCAAAGGACATCGTCCAACAGCAACTTGCAGTCGCATCCTCAGCAGCAGCAGCAGCAGCAGCAGCAGCAGCAGCAACAACAACAACAACAACAACAACAACAACAAACGTTTCATATTTTGAGTCAGCAGCAACAGCAACAACAGCAGTCTACGTCGTATAGACATTATTTGACAGGATCGACGAACGATACGGAGTATCATCATCCGAGCAGATCCAAGTCCGCGACCTCGACGGATTCTGCTTATTCGTCCAATACTTCGACACAAAACGGACCCGACTGCAGTGTCGTTGTTCCGCGACGTCCAAGTCCCCTGCAGACACATTCGCAGGCTAGTCCCTTGGGTCATGTACCAAGCCCGGCGTATCCCATGTACAACAGTCCGATGGCGACCATGTCGTCGCCGTCACCGTTGCAGCAGCACGAGACCAACGGTAGTCAGTGTGGTAATGGTGCCGCATATAAAGGCGGAGTCACTCAACAAGTTGCTCCACCGTCACCCTTGGATGTCACCGTTCCCAGACCGGCGTCTCAGGGACAAGTAGCTTACTCGTCTGTTATCACACGAGCACTGGGCACTACGGAAAATAACAAGGCAGCTTACAATGCGGAGAGTAAAACGTATGACAGACAGCAACAACAAGATTTCTCGCAGACGCAAAAGCAACAGGTCTGTTGGGAAAGTGATAACCGGCAAACGGCGAACGGCAATAGAAAGTTTTCAGTCTATACGGGTGCAAATACGGCCGCTAGCGACATAAACGCACAGAGCTTGCCGGTCCAACAGCAAGTACAGAGGCTCATGAATGTGTCGGCCGACAGGCAACAGTCATATTTCGAGGCTAATCAAGTGGCGTTGCAAGATTTAAGCAGCTGTCGAGGGGATCCAATGAGCATCGTGAAGAATTTACAAACCTTGCAACAAGGTCCCTGCTTGCAGCAACATACGACTGTCGCTACCCCGGTTGGTACGGCAGAACAACAAAAGCTGGTTGAAGAACGACGAAAAGCCGACAACGTCAATAAAAAGAGGAAAAATTTGGAAAAAAGTGGACCGTTGCCCAACGAACTTGCGGGTAGCGCGACAATGACGGAATATCTTAGTAGGATACCCCCGCCTGCGCATCATAACGCGGCGAATCAACAACAGCAAAATGGTTACTTCGAATTTGAACGGTGGAATTTACCGCCACCGACCGCCAAGATGTTTCCCACCGCGTCCAGCGCCTTCGGGTCTCAGTCGTCGTTGCATCATTCGAGCAACTTCGTAGGCACTCCAGCTCATCAGCATCAATCGTTGATGGTGCCGCACCATCATGCGCCACCGCCTATCCCGTATTTTCCAGCTTTTCATATTCCTGCGGGTCATCATCCGCATCATTCGCACGAATTTCAGTCCTCGGTCGAAATAACGCCAATAGGATTTGGCGACAACACCACGAACCAAAACACCAATTATAATCAAGAGATCAGAGACGATCAGCCTAAAGTAATCGTTCCTAATATTGAAGAGGAGTTAGGTTTCCTACAACAGGATCAGCAACTGATGCAGAATACGAGTCAAATGAATAAAGATTTTAAACGGCCCAATAGAGATCCTAATACGGGATTTATGACGAGCTATTTAAAGTTTTTGCAAGGTGAAAGGGACCCATCTCCACCACCCGCTATACGTGGCGGTAGAAAAGCTACATGGAATAGGTCAAAACCGTATATACCTGTTGAGCAGAATAAGCCTGCGGAAGCTTCGATTAACGGTGAAAGTGTTAAACCTCAAGAAAAGCCGTTGTTGGTAAAGGAGACATCGGTTAAGGAAACACCGGTGATAGATTACGCTAATGATCCTAGATATTTTCCGCTGCCGAAAGAAAGGAAAAAACTAAATTTTGATTCGAGCGACGATGGATTTACTAGTGACGATGATTTTCCATTTCCTCCTAAGAAAACGGAAAAAAAAGTGCAGAATGTAAATAATGCGAGTAATATCGAAGTTGTTACTGTTAAACCAGAAGGAAAAGGTAGGAAAGGTCGGCCTATTAAGCCTGGTGGACCCACGGATAGGAAGAGAAGAGCCGCTGCGGCAGCAGCAGCAGCGGCGGCGGCAGCATCATCTGCAGTAACAGAAGCAGAGAAGAAATCTTCGAAGAAAATTGAAGAAGGTATATGAACATATTTATTGTACAAATCTTTTTCTTTTTTTTTTCAAATTAATGTTTTACTTCTTTGAAAATATACATATATTGTTTCACACAGTGGATCCTTTACTTCTTCCTCCCAGACGTGAAACATCAAAAAGAAAAGCAAAAGAGAAAACATCAGTGAAACAATTTTTAGATCGACAACAGGGTATAGATTATTTCGATAATGATGAGGAACAGGTAGATTCCGATTCCGATCCAGCATGGACACCTGCTGTAAAATTGGTGGGAGATGAAGAAGAGAAAAGGAAGAAGCGCGCGAGGCCCGTTATCACGAAAAAGATTAGGAAAATGCTGGAAGAAGATGGTTATTCGTCTGGAGAAGTTATTATCTCAAAGAAATCAACGAGAAAAAAGCATGAGACGCTCTCAAAGAATTCTAATAGTTCCGGCAAACTTTCTTGCAGAATTGATGAAAAATTAGTAGCAGCGGCAAGTGACGAAGATATTGATATCTCGCCATTTAAGGTATTTAACGTGTTCTGCAAAGATCTTTTAGCAAATTGTATTGGCTATGTCTTATGAATAACAAATTAATAATCTTATCATATTTTGCATGCAGCATTCGATAGGCAACTCAGAAGACGCGGTAATCTTTAATATTATCTTAATTAAAATTTGCTAAATAAAAGCATACCTGCACAAATTTACGCAAGAGGCTAATAATAATATTTTTTTGAATTGCAATTGAAACGTTACATTATTAAATTCGATACAGAAAGTAATAATATATTTTTCTTTACTTTCCAGTCTGGCGAATTTGTCGTGATCAAAACAGACTTGGATGAAGAAGAAGATCCTCCTCTCTGGAGGATAGATGGTAAAACATTACTCCAAAAGTATCAGCCATTCAAATCTAATGGAAAAACTTTATACAGAAACATACCTACGGTAAAATTTAATTAAGTGTTTCAGAATATATAAAAAATACATAGAATATCAATATTTTGTCATTTTTTTCCAGTATTCTGCATGGGTTTCACAAAATCGTCACATATATCAACAAGTGCCGGTAAAATTTTGGCAGCAGGGCAAGTCGGAAACAATTGTGGAATTTTTGAGGGATGAGATGATAATTGATGACAGGTGAATATTTATATATATAAAAATATATTTTAATAATAACTTTGAGAAATTTTGGTAATTTTTATAAAATTTATTTCTTTATTCGATTATAGTGAAAATATCGATAAATTTATGAAAGAAACCGAAAAATATCAAGACAATTTTGAAGTATATATACAGACATTAATTTCACAAGCTTTGGATTCTAATTTTCTCACCGAAATATTTCAAGAACAAGGTAAGGTGAAATTAAACTATAATATTCCTTATTATTGTCTTTAGATTATCATGATAAAATAATACTTATATATATGTCTTTTATTATCGCATAGATGACTATTTTCTATCAAATGTTAAGACTGTCGATGAAATAACGGAAGAAAGAAAACGTCGACTTTTATGTACAACTAAGTGGAAAACAAGTGTCGTAACGGCAATATCAACATGGCCATGTGTTAATGTGCTTAAAGATCTGCCGCCATCGGAATGTAAAGGGAAATTTTGCGCTGGTTGTCAGCAATCAAAAATCTATGCAAGAGTTTTACTTTACGGACAGCCATATAATGGTACTACATTAGAAGGCTCACCACCCGATCCAAGAATACCTCACGAAAAAGTATGACTGGCAAATGTGATACGATGTAATTTATTAAATTTTAATCTCTATTAATCTTTACTTATTTTTATTCTTTCCTAGGACTTTTTGTTGTGCCGTATTTGCCAAAAGAAGGTGGCCTTGTATAATAAAGTTGCTCATCAAAAATATCTAATGTTTTTGGAATGTGCGAGAAGAGTAGCAGATAAAAAAGTAGCCGATCCGCATAAAGACACTACAATAATATTAAACGAATTATTAGCAGATGAAACATGGTTGAATCAAGTAAGCTTATTTTTGTTTTGTTCAATTATAATCTTAGAAATCTGACAGCTTTATCAATATCGTAAATTAAAATCTTTATGTATTATTATAATAATAATTTGACTGATACGTTTGACGGTTACTTTTATTTTACTTAGATTTACAATGCTTTTAAAATTTCGATGTAACCTCATGCAGATCCATTGTGATTTGCAGCTCATTACTTTATATGTTCTATACTTACTTTATTTCTTTTATATTTAACACATTAATTTGTCTCCGTTTTTCATTATTAATTTTAACTGCTCTTAGTTTAACTCGGTTTATGCATATGGTTCATTAATTCAAATGGTTGATGAAGATTTTGTGTAATTCAAAATGTTTCACGTTATATGTTTTAGAAGATAAATCATTAATTTTTTAAATTTAACATTTATGTTAATTCATTCTATTGATCTTTGATGATTACATTTTCTTCATATGTAACGGAAATATGATTTTCTTTTTACTTTATTATAATAATATGTTATTATTTTTAAAAACAAAAAAATTACAGTATATCTTTAAATAAAGATAAACTTTTCTCTTTTAGCTTTTCAAAGAAGTGAGAAGTATTTGGGCTGAAATCGATAGTATGGAGCAGCAAGCTAAGCAGGCTAAAGCAAAAGTGAAATCAAAAGCAGCATTGTCGTCATCAGTGAAGCAATATCAAAGAGCAGAGACAACAAGTGCTTCTAGTGTACTTATACCTAAGAGGACTGCTGATAATATTTCTGATTCACAGGTGCCTATACAGAATACTGAAAATAATCCTCAAACAATATATAGTGACATGCAGATGAGTAATGAACCATCTTAGTAGTATTATGATAACTACTTACATTTAATACAAAACGCATCAATTAATACATTCGGTGATACATTTAATTATGTAATTGATGTAACATTTGTTACATTAATATCGATACCAATCAAATGGACATTTCATTAACAATGAAAAACATTGAATAATCTTGTATAGATATATATTATAAGATATCATTGAAAAGTATAACCGAGAGATTAGTTGTAAAAATTGTGTGCGTATGTGTGTGTGTTAGATAATTATGAAGGAATTCACACGTGCACACATGTGTAAGTATACCAAGCATACCTGTAACATATTCATATTTGATACAGAAGTTTAGCTCTATTTGAAATTTTGCCATTATAGCATAATTATAGCATAATAATAACTATTAATATAGCAGAAACTGATATTCATGTGAATATAGATAAATAATTTAATCTTTGTATCATGATCATCTTATACATAGGTTCCAATATATATAATGAGATCTGAAACGTGTTGAAATATTACGATATGATGCATTAAACGTCACGACTTTCTGTATCATATTTGCATCGCATTTCATTAAATTGAAATTACGATTTATCTGTGGCACTATTATTTTTTTGGATACTTTACATAATTATACAAATATATTTCCTTACAAAATAATTTACAATAACTATATTATTCATAATCAGTTAATACAGAATTTATGATTGTCTAAATTTTGTCTTTCATGTGTGTGTGTGTGTATATATAATTAGACAAAAAAGCAAGTGTTCTGGTGCTACAGTAGAACTAAATCCATGTCTCCATTTTTTAAAATAACAAATGCAATGTTTTTGAAATTTTTTTAATCTTGTAAAATTTGATATATTCACTTATGAAAACATCTACTTTATGTTACTTAGTATGTTTTTAATATATTATATTTCAAACAGTGATACATTCAGTAAATCTTCCAATAAAATATACACTAAAAATAAAATTTTGTTATATGAACTAAAGATTTGTTTGAATGTATCCAAATAAAAGATTTAGTTGATTCAATTAAATTTTAACAGAATGAGGCTCTTATTGTGTACCTATTTTGTTGAATAAAATAAAATTTGGTTGAATTAACTAAATCTCTTGTTAGAATGTATCCAAACAAATCTTTAGTTAATAAAACAAAATCGTATTTTCAGTGTAATGATACATGCATGCAAATTCTTCCGTGTTAGAGCAATTTATATATAAATAAATTTGAATATTTTATATTGCAAAATGTACTTTAAAAGAAAATTGTTATTGTTTCTATGTTTTTTTTATGTTTTTATTACTATTCCATATTTTTCAATCATTGCTAAGAACTAATTTTATAACATCTATTAAAAACAATACTTTGAAATAATATCATACGCAGTGTTTCATTTCTCGTATCAAAATTATTTTAAAATATATGAAAACTTTGAAAAATCAATGTAAGACTAACATAACCTGAGAATAATAATTTATTAAAAATTAAAATACATATGTCAATGTAATTTTTTTTCAATGAAATATACATCGAAATAATTTGCAACTAAATACAAATGAAGTATCTTAATATTAAAAAATTATAACTATTTTTCCGAAAAATTTTCAGTCTTCAAAAAATAAATTTTGAAAAATCACAACTCAGTTCTGTTTGAATTAAGGCAAAAGAAAAATAGACATTCGCAATATATATATTAAGATCGATTCTTCAAGTGCTTTCCAATATTATAATAATTCATAGATATCTTAAAATAGCGCAATAAGAATTTTGTACATTATTTACCATTATTATACTTTAAGTGACATTGTGCTTCTACGATAAATTCAATTAATATTAATCATTATTACATCGACATTATTATTGATATTGTTTAAATCTTTAACTGTTTAAATTTTTAACTTGTTTCCAGATTTATCATAAAAAGAATATTGATATGCATGCATGGAGTGCAAATGTATTCTTTGAAGATGTATCAAATTATATTTGTAAATTGTAAAGATATAATTGTGTGAGTGAGAATATAACTGTTAAATATCATTGTCAGTAAATTACAGGACAAGAATTATAGGTATCTTTCGTATTATATTTTGACGAATTAAAATTCGTATGTATTATTCCGGTGACGATTGATTGTATAATAAATTATTAGATGGTTTACATTAGTGCAAAAGCTAAAATGCAGGCATTTAAATAGTGACACAGAACAATTAATAAATGAAATATATTGCTATGAAAACTTTTCTTTTTAGCGAATGTGCCATGCAATAATTCATATCGAATGTAACTCATATTTTGTGCGATAATTCAATCCACAATCACTAATAGACCGAACTCTTTTTTTTATAAGGTTGCGTTATTACATATAATATTCATTTAAAATACAATACACGGTTGTCAATATTATACACATAAGCGAGACTATTAATATTATTGTTATATGAATTTTTTAGAAAATATTTAAGGATATAATTTTATTCGATTGTAAATTGTTTAATGCTTTCTTCCATTCGCGCAACTCAATTATGAATTATTAATCGTAATGAAATAATGTTGCAGTATTTTTTGTTATCATAATCATGAAAAAAAAATCAAAATATAGTGAAATGTTGTGTATGTTTGTATGCGCGCGCGCACGTCTTAGAACTATTACCGTTCCACCTGCTAATGGCAGATTCTTAAAATTATTTGAGGAATTATTGACGAAAATCTTAATATTAAAATGTTGAGACTACAGTAGTTTTTAAATAAAAAATATTTAAAGATGGTCAATCAAATTATTTAAAATTCCGTCAGTAAAGTTGATCTCAGATACTAATATTTAAATATTAACATAATTTACATTTGCGAGCACAATTTGTAAAAATATTAACTTTTTTTGTTTTTGTGCACAAATGTTTTATCGAGAATTATTTTTAAAGCGCATTGTGCATTGAGGTTTCAAATCTATCATACGAAGTGTGTTATAAAGATACCTTCACTATGCAACAAATCTGAATGCGCGAATTTTGGACAATCTGATTAGCCATCTTTATATGCTTTAATACGACAAATTAAAAACTACTGTAATCTCAATATTGATATTAGGATTTTTGTCATTAAATAACTTTAAGAATTTGCCATTAGTAGGAAATGCTATAGGTTTAGGATACCCTGTATGTGAGTAAATGCGTGTGTGTGTGTGCGCGCATGCGTGTGTGTATGTGTGTGCGCATGTCGCGTGTAGCATTGTATAATTTATGGTTTTAATAATCATTTTTCAATAAAAAAATAGAAGATATGAAGCTGTACAATTATCATGATTTTTTTTAATAACTTTGAAATAATATTTTAACAACAGGTTCAATGATAATCATTATCCATAATCCAAACAAATTTTTTCATTCATACAAATATTTTTATCGAAAAATTAAATAACACGATAATCTCTTATGTCCATTATGTTAAGTATATACAGATATATACAGGGTATCCTAAAACCGTACTATCTAAATCCTTTTAATAGTAGATTCCTTAGAAGATTTCAAAACAAATACCTAATACAAAAACGTCAAAGTTATAATAGTTTTTAAAAGGGAAACGATTATATTTCACGAATGACAAGGCTGAGATTTCGCGCGCTTAGGCACGGCGACATGACAAATAAAAGACAGATAAAAGTGCTCCCATGAATATCATTGTTTTTTATAATATTATGATTATTGTATGAATTTACAGTAATATTGTTTTCATTCGCATTGCATTAATACATTCTTTTTACAACTAATAAATGTAAGAATTAAAGATATCTAAAAAATAATTTAAATAAAAATTTGTGACTTGTTTTAATTTCAACTGTTGACTACGTTTACGCGGCACTGTTAATCGGGTTTAATTACATCGGTAGTTCTTAGACCGGCCAATCACAGCTATTCCATTCTTTTAAAAAATGAATACGATTGAGCCTTCAGTGAGCTTTTGCATCTGATTGGTATACTTTTTTTTAGATCTAAAGGAATATGCCAATCAGATGTGAGAGCACACTGAGCGAGGAATATGTTGGAAGTTAGCAGTCTAGTGTTTATGGATGTTTGTGATCGGAACGCGACCTAGAAGTTTTCGTTAATACCAACATAACATAAACACATTCATAAACACAGTTCGCACGAAGAGTTTACATATTACATTCGCTTGAATAAGAATTTATTTCTTGATAGTAAGATGGTAAGGTGAGAATAAATTTGTCAATTTATTAAGTATATATCAATCATGGTTTTTCTTTTTCTATTCTTTTTCAGTATTCTTTAATTCATAAAACAGAAAGTGCCCATGAGGATAGTATATGGACTTGTGGATGGGGTTGTCCAAAGAGAAAGAGGGATATCCATCCAGATAATGAAGATTCGCGGTAATTAAAAAGTTAATTTATAATTAGAAAGAATTTATTTTCATTATTATATTATTTGACAGGGATTCTATACGATCTAATGAAGACGAAACAGTAGAATATCTAGTAACAGCTTCTGTGGACGATTCTGTAAAAGTATGGGAGCTAATGGACGGCGCTTTGAAATTAAAACACAAACTAACTGGATATTCCTTAGGAGTTGTGTCCATAGCTATTAGTTCGGATGGAACGAGTAAACAAATCAAAATTCATTTAATATGTATTAATTGATTTAGATTTATCCGTTATCTTTCATTTGTAGAATGTGCTTCGAGTTCGCTCGATTCTAGTCTGAAGTTATGGGATTTGCAAACTGGCGATAAGTTATTGAATATTGAGGTTGGTCCAGTAGACATTTGGACTCTGGTTTTTTCTCCTGATGATAAATTTATTGTATCTGGCAGTCATGCTGGTAAAATACATCTATATGGAACTGAAAATGGTAAACAAGAACAGACATTGGATACAAGAGGTGGAAAATTTACATTAAGTGTCGCTTATGTAAGTAGATTTGTATAAAGATCTATGATACATGCAATACTTGTGTGTTGTGTAAGAGATTGTGTTCTAGAGTCCCAATGGTAAATACATTGCTAGTGGCGCGATAGATGGCATTATCAATATCTTTGATGTTGCTTATGGAAAAGTTTTACGTACATTAGAAGGTAGGTCCAAGTACTGTAATAGTAAAATAACGCTATAACATTATAACCAAAGTATAAAATGTTACTATCAGGTTTTGTTTTCATTTCATTTAGGTCATGCAATGCCTATCAGATCATTATGTTTTTCACCAGACTCTCAGATGCTTCTTACAGCATCTGATGATGGACATATGAAGTTGTATGATGTGTGAGTAAAAATGCATGTATACTTTTTTCTCTCTTCTTGATATTGTAACTCAAACTGAGTATTGGCTCTGGAGAGAATTCTGCGTGAATTTTTGCTTCCTGCATTAATGTTTCGTAACAACGATCTGGAAAAAGATTGTTACCTGTTTGTCCAATTCTCTATCCTGGAGAATTGAGATTTTTTTTAACCTTATTTATTATTATTGTTTGAAGGATGACATTAATTGGTCGCATTCAACAGAACATTTATTTTGTAACTGTTGGAAATTTTCTTCCCGCTGATTGAATTAGAATTTTTAAGTCTTAGATCTTAGAGAAATAATCCTATCTCAACGAAGAGAATTTCCAGCTTTTGCAAAATAAGCGTTCTGTTAAACAAGACCATTATTTACAAAGGATGATATGGTACTAGTACTTGTTTATCTTTAAATTATTTTGGGATTAAATTCATGTTTCAAATAATTTGTTTCTTCATCATAGTGGGGGAATACTCTTTCATTAAAAATTTTATAGTACGTATACATGCAAAATATCATTTTTGGAAATTTAGATCTTTTACTTGACAAACAGTTTTAGCATTGAACTAAATGATCCAACATCTCATGTTACTATGTAGTTATATATTATATACTATATATATATATATATGCACACACAAGACACACACACACAATTTTACTAGAAACAAATTAGTTGCTTAATATTCTTTTTTATTTAGCAAAGATGCAAATCTAGCTGGAACAATGTCGGGTCACGCTTCTTGGGTACTCGGTGTGGCTTTCTCACCGGATGGACAGCAATTTGCATCTAGTAGTTCCGATCATACAGTCAAGATCTGGGAATTGGCACAAAGACAATGTCTACACACATTTCGTGAACATAAGGATCAGGTATGTCTCTTAAACTTCAAATAATTTTCAATTTTTTAAATATACAATTTTTTAAAATTTTAATAGGTTTTTATAATTTTTATAATAGGTATGGTCAGTAAAGTATAATCCACAGCGAAATAACATAATTGCATCAGTGTCCGAAGATAAATCTATTAATTTATACGAATGTCCCATATATGACAAATAATTGCATCAATAATTACAGGATCAATAAATATTTTTTATCTGCTACATGGTTTATTTTGTTTATTAATTGCAAACAATCGATGACACATTTCTTTCAAGTTTAGATTATGTTAAAGACGGGAAGGGGAGGGGGAAATTCTTAGCTATAAATTTTATTGTACTGTAATAATAATATACAAACTATAAAGATATCTGACGAATTTAAAAGGCGATATGTAACAATAATTCATAAAACTTAGAGCGGAGTGAAAATGCTGTCAAAATAAGAAATTACAAAAATAGTCGTGGTGTACAGACCAAACATTTTTTAAGAAATAACATAAAGATACCCTGATATGGCTCCAAGTTGGCGGAGTTAAATCTAATTAACTCGAACTGGAACAGGGTAAAATTGCTTAGCTAAATAAGAGGCTTTTTGATTAAACTAATAAATATAATAAATTCTAGCTCATGTGCCAAATGATCTCCTTCTGATGAGTTTGATGACAATTATTCCCCACACAGAAGGAAAATTGACATATTAAGGATAAGAGTAAAAATAATGAAAAAATCTTGCCGCTGCTCATCTGTAATAGTCTTCGATAAGAGACAGAAATAATATTAAATAATAATTAATATATAGCATTTTGTTCTATGATCTATGTCTAATTTCTATGATCTGTACACCCCTTTAGTAATTTATTAGATTTACTTCCGCGAAGATCGATTTTGATAGATGCTTACAAGCAAAACAAATATCCATCATATGTGACGAAAATTCTATTTAACGATATATTGCTTGTAGACTAGAAACTTAAAGTAATGTTTATAAAATTTTTTGCCCCGCTATTGTAATGCTGTTTTTAGCAAACTATTTAGACCGCTTTACGTTCACAGTCGATACAAACGATACTTCCTCATTATCATTAATTTTCAATCGAAGACGCTTGTCCAGATCTTCTTGTCTTACTTATCAGTCTTCAAAAAGTAATTAGATTTTGTATTCGTTTGCGAAAGATGTACGTACGAATCGATTAATAATGAAGGAAATAAAATACAGATCGCTTTGTCTCCACAATTTCTCAACCTCGAATACGAAGATGTATCACTAGCAATGTATCACCAGCGCATCGTGCTACACATCGTACATAGGTTTAAGCGCGTGCTACTAAAACTTTCTACATCCTTCATTCACGTCATATCTCTCTCGACATATATATATACAAAATTGAATAAATAATCGATCAGAATCACTGCTACACACTATGGATTTTCAACTGGTTTTCTCTCTCTTTCTCTCTCTCTCTCTCTCTCTCTCTCTTTCCTCTTTCAAACTCGGAATTATTCTATATCATGTGTATATACAACAGACAAAATGCACAGGAATGGTCTTAAGATTTCCTATTTATATTTCACACGGTTCTGTCGTTATTGAAGAAATTGGCATCGCGATGCGTACGAGATTACGGATATTATTATCATAACTATTTTATATTCTGGATAAAATATCGATGGACTTGTACGCGCTCCAAAGCGTATACACACCGTATACATAACGAGACAATGGAGGAAATGATTAAAATTATCTACTTGTAATGCGTATCACATGTGACGAATGTGCAGGCAAACATATAGCAAGCGAATGTACACAATGACTAGCCAGGAACGAAGAGGAGGCGATTATTACAGAACTTAATCACGCTTTTATTTAGGAGATTCGTCCTCCCTATACCGTCGTTACCCGAGTGGACCCCGTGGCTATTTCCGCGTGGCAATCCGTTGTCTCAAATTTACCCTGATCCTCATTCGATTTAGTTTTGGCCGCTTGTGATGGAATGTCTGGCTTCGGATTGTAATTGAAAGGCGATACAATCGCTGAAGCTGGCGTCCGCACGCCGCTGTTGTTGCTGTTCTCCGCCGCTGCTGCGGTTGGGTCTACACGGATGAAGGAACCCAGCCTGGATATTCTCTTGGTGAGATCCATCTCCGCCGCAAGATCAGCGTTCGGTTGCTTCCTCATGGTCACCAGGATATCACTCAAATGTGTGATCTCCCGTTTGTACGTCTCGGAGGATTTCACCGGGATCTTGCAAGGTGCTTCGTGGGCCGCATTCATGTCCGTCAAATCACAGGAGTTTCTGTACTTGGGACCGCCAGATCCTACATGCGTGCTTAAAACTGGCGGTCGATTGGATTTGGGCGACATGTCACCGTCGCTGTTCTCCTCTTGGGAAATCCCCTCGAACGTGGAACTGCGAAACAGTCTGTACGCTGGCGGATTGTCCAACGCGACAGTTGCGGTTGCAGCGTCCACCTCGCTGGTGGTGGGCCTTATCCATTGTCTGGTGTCCGGTTTCTCGAAACGTTGCTTACTCTTGCTCTCTTCGACCTTCTTCCAAAGACTCGCAATCTTGCTCGTTGCCTCTTTCGCCAACTTACGATTTTGTATGCTTATAGGTGAATTAGAGACTATGCTGGAGTTGCTGTTAGACCGTTCTCCCAATGAATCGACCCTCCGAACGGTCTTGTCGTTTTGGAGCGCGTTACCGTTAAGGACCTTCGTGGTTGGCACGCCTACTTTTCCAGATGATACTTTCTTCGGCATCATTAACAATCCTTTAGGCAGTTGCATCTTTTCGGAGTTGTTGGCCATTGTCATTTTTGGCTGATAATCTGGATGCGCTTTTACACTGCATCCAGAGATCTTAGATTTTCCCGCTACCGGATAGATCTTTGACGAAGCACCTTTGATCGGTTTGGCAATTTTCGTTTTTATCGGAGAAGCGGATGCAGAATGCACCGTCGGGGCGTTCTCTACCTCCGGCTCGTCTTTCGTAAAAGTTCCTTGACGTTCCAACAGCTTGATCGGGACCTCTGGCGGTCTGCTGTCGTTTTGATAGTTTGACGAGCAAGTCGGTGGTGTACTATGACGCTTAGTGGGTCTCGTAAAAGTCAACGTGGATCCCTTTTGAGGTACGGAGGCTCTCTTGGACACGGCAGCCAAATTTCGCGTTTTCTTTTCTGTATCCATGGATGGCGACATCCTCTTCGGGCTCGTGTTGGATTTTGAAGAGTCTTTAACCGTAGTAACCGTTGTACTATTGTTACTCTGCCGCAAAGTGGTGGCTCTAGTAGCTCTAACAATGGGCGAGGTGTTGCTGCGGCCTATCGGTATTCCGCTGACAGGATTCGCTTGCTTCAACGGTGAGGATTGCGGGGTCGGCTTTCGCGTTATTGGGTTGGAATAGAGCGCCTTTCTTCGTCCCCGAATAGCTTTCGGACTTTCCGGCTCCGATTTATCCGTCCCATTGGAATCTGCGCTCGGATCACGACCTGGCATACCTGGCTTGATTATACGTGGCCTCTTCGTTTCTCTGGATTCTTGTCCTTCATTGACGCGATTGAACTCCTCATCGCTGCCTGAATCAGCTGGATGCATCGAGCTTGAATTCTCGTAAGCGACTTGTACGCGCTCCTCTTCTAACTCCTCACTGTCAGTGTTTGCCGTTATGGGAGTTTGTGCGTTAACGTATTGTGTACTCATCAGTTTTCTTGAAAGCCCGTTTACGAAACGCATTCTTAGATTACAATCCGACTCGGGATCATTCGACGGCAAAGTGACGCCTCTGGTCGAATCATTAGCTTGATTTGATTCCTTTAGTGTATTCAGCACAATAGTGGCATTCTGTTCTAACATGCTTTGAATCTCTTCCCGCGGATATCCTTGCGCGCTCGCTTGTCCCTCTTCCATCGCGTTCGAAGTGGAATTGCGCTCGATCTCCTTGAACATGGTTTCCGAATCGTTCAACGTTCTTGTGCGATATCTCTCTTTGTTTTCCTGCGAATCTCCGCGTTTTCTTCTCAGAGCTTTGCACACAGGCAACTTGGTGAGCGTAGGGATCGAGGATTTGACAGGGGATGGAGATTCCTCTTTCTCGACAGTATCTTCAACAGTCATCCTGTGCGCTGGTTCCTCTTTAGTTTGGGGTACATTCAGATTCGGGAATGGATTCTCTAGCACTTGCGTTTGGAATCTCGCCCTATTCTCTTGTCTGCGTTGCTTTGGCGTCAGTTTTGAAAAAGGAGAGGACTTTCTGCGTGGAATTCTATCACCTGCAGCACCGTTGACACTACTACTGTCTTGCCTCCGGCGTTCCTCCTCTTCCTTCTTGACAATCTCTGCGGCAATAGTATACGTCTTGTATCTCTCTTTCGCTAAGTTTCGTTTTTGCTTCGGGGTCAAATAGCTCCTCGAGTGCGGTCGCCTCTTCGGCGTCGACTCCGCCGAGCTGCTGACGCAATATTCAGATGAAATTGGCGTGGCCGCCTCGTCGGTATCGTTCTCCACTTCATCGATCACCTCCGCCACGATCGAGTGCACCGTTTCATCAGTCTGCAACTCCATATCTATGCACAGGGTGTCACTACACATGGTGTCGGTAGCCGCCTCCAAAGTGGTCTCGTCCATCTCAGTTACTTCGTTGAATAAGGATGGTGGATTAATGTTCTCTAGGCATTCACTCAGGCTGTTGTTTGCACTATTCTGCATACCCTCGACGTAACGCATACACGTCATGGACAGTACATTGGCGACCGGCTTTAGCATCTCGAACACCGGGTCGCTGCCGGTCAGACTGTGCGAATCTTGATCCTTCGAATCCATGATCTCCGATGTGATGCTAGCCACACTCAGCATACTGTTCTCCATATCACCTGCGTCCGGCAATTCATCCATCATGGACGGTGGTTTGACATTCTCCAAGTGCGAACTGGTGCACTCGTTTAGCAAATTTTCCAAGCTAGTTGTATGGCTTTGATTCTGTCCCAGTGCTCGCTTGGCCACCACGCCAATCGGCAAGGACTTCTTTCGCACGTTGCGAGGATCGTTGCAACTTGTCACCGGCGCTGGTGGCAACGATGTGGAATAACATCTGTCCCGATTAATGAATATCTCAGTGTTATCAGCGGTACCAGCGTAGCTTGCCGTCAATGAAATTAAACTTCCCATTGAAGATGGCGGTTTAATCGCCTCGAGATCAAGAGACGTCAGACTAGTTGTTTCGAGTTCGTTCTGATTGTTCGCTTCTGCATCTACTGCTTCCGCTAGCTTGATAGCTTCGCGCTGAATGATTTTGGACTCTGTCATGTTGATCTGGTCATTATTTTCCGATATAGTAATACGCTGATCTTCTTGCGCATCGCTGTTGAACGAAGCAACCAGTGGTGCGCTCATGCTGATGCTGGGGAAAGAAATGTCATTGGGCGAATCCTCATTCCATGTGTCGCACGTTAAACTCTGCTTCATCGTACCGGAGTCTCGTTCGCGTATTGCTTCAGTTTGCTGAACTAGCGTTGCTGTTAATCGATCTAACGAAGCGATCATAGCATCGGGATCTCTTTGCCGTCGATACGTCTCTTCTTTTATATGTTTTTCCACGCTGTCACGATGCAAAACATCCGAGGTCCTCACAATTTCGAAAGTCGCTTCTGGTTTTCCATTCATATTACCATCAATCTCCGTTTCGTCATTATTTCTTTCTTTTATGAAATCTACTTGTTTATGTAATTCTAGTTGTGACTTAACGTAATCTACGTTGCTTTGGTGGTTGAAAGTGATATTACCTTTGGATTTGATACCAGGCTGAATGCATAGTTCTAAAAGCGCATGTTCAGACTGCTCGACAGAGTCAATCGATTCGCTACTTTCGGAATCTTTCGATTGCTTCATAGATGGTATGTCTGCAAGCCGATCATCAGTTATTGGTTCGACTACTCTAACAGAGTCCTTTGAATCCGCGCCGCGTTTGTCAGTTGTAACAAAATCATTGGAAATGTTTTTATTCAAAGATACATTAGATTTCTGTAATTCTGCAGATATTGCTCCTTCTGAGAAATTATTGCTGAGATTATTATCATTTACTGCTTTCATGTCGGTCGTAGTGTTATTTGATTTCTTATTATGAGTGTATTCGTCATTTACATTTGTTGTTACCTATGAACAAAATATTATCTTTTAAAATATAATTAAAATAAACACTATATAAGATATAAAATGGTTATGAAATTTACATTTCAAAAATCAATCTGAAATATTCTTACCGTTGTTTTTAGTTGAGTATTTCTTTTAGATAAAGATAGTTTTTCGTTATTATCATTTTCATCTTTTCTGTTTTTCTTTGTCAAAACATTTTCAGCTGGTTCAGTAATTCCACGAGACTCGGCATATTTTATATTAAACGATGAACTATCGGGCACTACAGTTCCTTTATGCTCGACTTGATCCAAAGCAAGATTAGTTTGATATCGGGTCAAATTAGTTTCTGATCGAGGAAGTTTTTCGAGATTATTTCCTATGAAGGAATGTCTATGCCTACAAAATTAATAATATAATTATTAATAAATAGAATAATAATAATTTAAAATAAATATAATAATTTTCTGCGAAAATTGCAAAATAACGAAATATGTAATTTCCACAGTAATCAATAACATTTTACCGATTATTTTGCATTCCAATGTTGATACAAGCGGCTAATAAATCCTCATCATCCTCGTCTCCATCGCTAACTTGATCTATAAATGTCCGGAAAAAAAATTATTTACTGTATCATTACAAATTATTTTTTCACAGTTCTTTCGCAGAATTATATTACTTACATCCTGAATCGTTATTGGAAGTTTTCAATCCAGTGCTACCAGATGATAGTTCAATGGCACTCGACGGTAAATCTGCATTTACTTTGCAATTATTTGATTTAGAATCTGCAAATTTATATTTTTTTGTAAAAAAAACCTACATCAATTATATGAAATGCTTGGGCTAAATAAAATATTTTAGATTACCCAGACTATTAATCCTAGAGCTCGATTCTCCATCATGATCGTCATTATATTCAGAATTTCCTAATACCATTGAAATTGGCGTCGTTCTTACACTGCACAAATATTAAGCAAACAATTATTAAAAAATATTTCAACATAATATAATAAAAATTGGAATATAATAAAATATTCCAATTTACACTCAACAACAAAATTATTGCATAGGTAAAATTATATTTTGCTTAATTTCAAACAAATATAAACTGTGAAAAATTAGTGCATTTTTATTTATCAAATAGCGTTTTAAAATTTGAAACTTCTTTCAAAAACTTATCTTTAGCGATTTCGGTTATCGTTTTTTTTATGTGTTAAAGAATGTAAACATAATGAAAAAATATTCCAATTTAATATTATTCAAAAACATTAATGGATGGATTCTATGTAAATATGAGATGATTATTTAAAAAACATAATTACCTTGAATGGCTTTGCATGCTTGTGTCTTCTCGATTGCCTTTGAGGTGTTTGTTGCCCAAATTTTCCTCAAGATACGTTAACGAACGATTCGCGCTTTCATCATCCGTAAGATGCGTCACATCTCGTAAATTCAACTCCATTTCAGATTTGGCAAAGTTGTTCAGTTTTGGTACATCTGTTAAGGACGATGCTTTGCATTCATCGGCGTCCTCCACATGCCTCGCCTTATATCGCTCCGGTAATTTCTTCGACAAGCTCCTTATACGGCTATCGTCCTGCAGATCGGAAGCGGAAGTGGCCCTGGATGAGTTCAGGGACGTCTCGCGAGGCGTTCCCTCTGTATAGTAAGTTCTGACTGTGTCCTCATGTAGAAGTCCTTGATCATTGCCCGAAAAGAAATCGGAATGTTGTTTCTCATCGTCTATAGTTTGCTCGCCGTAGCGCAGACTATAATCGGTCGGTTGATCCAAATCCGTTTCGGCGTAATCGCCGAATAAATTATCGTCTGGACTGTGAACGATCGTTGTTTTTTGAATACTATTTAGCGCGTCATGTTGATGCAATCGGACCTTTCTCGTGCTTTCTTTCATAGGAGGAACCTCGGACAGATAGGAGATTGGTTTTGAACTATCGATGGTCGCGCTTGCGGTCGCTTGTCGATAATCTGATTTAAAGCGGACAATCGTTTCGACTTCTTCAGAGACGCTAGACTGACTATCAGCTTTAGACGAGGATGATACGCTCTGATCGATCAGAGACATATTATTTTCGATGGAAGAGTGTAGCGAGGTCTGAGAGGGTATCTGATTAGGCACTGCGGCCCACGATATGGTAGAATTTGTGCATCTCAACTCATTTATATCGAAAACGTCGGACGGTCCTAGTTGTTCCGGTATTGCGTTTTTGTAATGTAAGGTGTATTTTTTCTCGGAGGAGATGGCTCTTGCGTCGCCGCACACGCCGTTATTACTGAATCCGACAGCAGAATGCAACGATGAGGACTGCTGCTTCATCTGCAAGTCGGTGGGTGACCCGTTCAGAACGTGACGATTTATCCGCTCAAACATAGTGTCGGAATGCGTGCTCGTCACAGAACGCATCGAATCTCTGCTCTCGCTCCTGGCGACTCCGTTGCATTTGGCGGTAGACGTGCTGGGCTGACTGATAGGCAACTGATAAGAGGAACGCAAGCCATGAGCACCGATGCCGAGGAGGCTAGGATCAAGCTTGAATGTGAATTTGTCATCCTTGTTAGTCGGCGACGTGCTCGGTTCGATATTGTCGCACGTTTCGGCCAAATTCTGATCGATCTCCTGCTCCAGAGCCCGCTGTCTGCGGGCGACCAAGCTCGGCAAGGTCGACAGTCCCAGTCCGCGAGCGGTGGAGTCCAAGTGGACGAGATTGTTGCAGCCGGGTCTGGCACTCAATAGATTCTTCAAAGCCGCGCTAGAACCCATCGAGATCATTTTGTGCCTGGAGTGAACGAGACTGCGCAGCATCGGTACAGCGCCCAGATCCCAAAGGAGACGTTGATCTTGGGGACATCGCGCGGACAGATTCCAGAGTGCTCCGCAGGCGTTGCTGACCACCGTTAGGCTGGGCGATCTCAGCTGTTGCAGAAGAACTTGCAGACAGCCTCTCTCTCTTACGATAGCACGATAATCCTCTCGCACTGCCACATGGCTTGATACATTTCTCAGAATACCACCGGCGTTTTCGACTATCGCGAGCGTTTTGGATGGCGCCTTGTAACTTAGCATGTCCACGAGAAAGGCTAGCGCACCATCCACGGCACAAATATCCACTTTGTTCGTGCTGCAGTGGGCCGACAAGTTCCATAGAGCGGACAGGATTGATTTAAGAGTGGATTCCTTGCGGCCTTCCATGGCAGCTTTCATTAAACCTGTCACCGCACCCACCTCCCTCAGAGTCTGCTTGCTGTTGCTATCGGCACGCCAGGACAAATTCCTCAGGACGCTTGCCGTTACTTGCCTGAGGTCATCGCTGGGACTTTTCAGTTGCGAAACTAACGCCTTCATAAATTCTTTGAAGGAGCAGAGCAGCGCTTTGTTCGTACCATCGCCAAAGGTCAAGTTGGTCAACGCCATTCCCGCGTATCGTCGCAATGTGATGCAGTTCTGATCGTCGCTCTCGCTGCCATGGGCCAAGTGATCCATTTCGATGAGTTCCGCGACCGCGTGGAGCCCGCCCAGCTGGCACATCGCGTGGCGATGGGCCTCGTCGAAGGATAATTTCATAAGCGCGGCTATTGTCGTCGCGGGGTGTCCCCTCTCATCCGCGGGCTGATCCTGCTCCAGGGACATCCTCAGATTCTGACAATAGTCGCGCAGTTGCTCGAGGAATCGAAGCACCCGCGCTTCTCGACGACCGGCTCTTTCGTCGCTCTTGGCGTGCACCACGTTGTGCAACGCCTGCATAGCTCTGTCACGAGTGTCAGGATTCTGTCTGGGCGCATGGATCAATTGTACCAGTAACGGCAGACATCCGGAC
>VBVR01001499.1:0-29895 GCA_011638315.1 Tetramorium parvispinum | reverse complement strand
TTATATTATATTTAACATATTTTCTATTTTATAATCAATAAAAATAGGTTAGGCATTACTAATTATGGTGGGCATTAGTGGGCATTACTAGGCATTAGTGGGTATTACTAGGCATTAGTGGGTATTACTAGGCATTAGTGGGCATTACTTGGGCATTGCTTGGGAATTGGTGGGCATTAGGTAAAAAAATGTGGTAGTAAATCGTGCGTACGTCGGGGGTATCGTCGTTATTTTCTCGATCGCAATCTCGCCGTCTCCCTCGTCACTTTCCGAGCGCTGTCTTTCTCGGAGGCCGCGTACTTAACGAGCAGATCACTTTCAGTCATGGTATGTATAACCGCGATCACTTTACAAGCGCAGCAAATCGCCACGGGACCGTGCGAGTCGCGGAAGATTGCGATCACCGCACGGCGGCCGGTTCGGCGAGAGGAAACGTTCCGCCGATCTCTCGTAGGTGGTGAACGAGTTACGATTCGCGCGCGGTGATTTGCACGCCGCCAAGGAAACGCTGAAAACGGCGGGAAATGATCGGGACACCCGTTGAGTCGTCGATCGCTCTGCCACTCGCGAACGCGCGAAATTGCGTAAACGAAATTGAATTACCGTCCATTGCGAGAACGGGAAATTCGCGGGCACGGTTCGATTTATTGGACGATTGCTGATGGATACCTACCGAATGGCTGTCATTTTGCGGATAACTAAAAAAAATTGTTGACGGATCTCGTTCCATCGCGCGCGGAAGATGATTTAATCATATTCAGATTTTCCATGTTCGTTGTGCGACATAGTCGTAAGAAATATTCGGTTTTTTAATATTTAAAAGATCCAGATGTTATAAGCTTATTTTTATTTTTTTAAATCGCAAAAATTTCAGCATAGAGTGACGTAATTCGCACAATGAGATTTCTCGAACATCAGTTTCTAATTCTCGGATACGGATGTCGCGTTCGGCGCGATATTGACATGCCGCTACCAACGGCAAAACGCTAAGTAAATAATGCGTAGCTATGAGTACGCCGGTATCGTCATTCCATCTCGCACTTGTCAATAAACCCGTAGTATCAGCGTATCTTCCAAGGCGACGATAAAATGTTGCACGGTTTAGCTTCAAGATTTTCGATGATGGGAAAGAGAGCCGCTTAATCTTATCGCTCCTTTGTGCAAATAGCACAATGATGATTCGCGATTACGTATGTCGCGACGTCCAACGAAGCAAATTCCGGCGCTTCCGCTAATTTTATTTTTTCGTTTCTTCAGCGAGAAAAAGCGGGTCGAGCCGCGAATGTTAAATTGAGAGCAATCTAGGCGCGACAGCATCACGAAGAAATTATTTCGGTATATTTGTAAACCATACCAAAAAACGACATTTTTTACATTTGTTAATTATAATTCTTGCACTCTTTCTTTTAACAATTATTAAAGTCTCTTTGCATGAGAAAAATCAAAGGGGAGAGAAGTCGACGCATAAAATTTGTGCCTATCTATCTTACTTTATTATATTTGAAAAAAAAGAAGCTGGAGAAAATATGATTTTATGTATTTGCGAAACACAGCATGGATCAAAATGAAACGCTATACGATTTTTTTACATTTTTATTTTTATGCAAAAAAGTATCGTGTCATCTTTGTTCGAAGACATGGGGGCATTATCGTCGATAACTCAAATTTTTGGCAACGATAAAATGCAAGAATATCGCGCCTTGATGACATACGATACAATCCTGTACGCTTGAAAATCTCGATTGCTCGCAGACAGCGAACCAGAATAACAAAAGCGAATTGAAAATATGCGAGGAATGCATTAAGAATATATGCTGTGGATAGAACTACACAGAGGCAAGCGAGCCGACTTGCGGAGAGGAAAGAAAGAAAAAGAAGTTGAAACGCGCGCTTTTGTCGGTGCGTCATTACGACATCCGGTCACCGTATGGTCGTTAAAGTGACACAAATGGTGTTTCAAAAATATCAAGCAAAATATGAATCCAAGTAGAAATAACATCACGCCATGCTGTTGTTGCGATATTTACAATGTCTTTTTGTACTCATTATACTCGATAATTTATTCCT
This sequence comes from Tetramorium parvispinum, assembly GCA_011638315.1. NCBI lineage: Eukaryota > Metazoa > Arthropoda > Insecta > Hymenoptera > Formicidae > Tetramorium > Tetramorium parvispinum. The sequence goes on along the minus strand of VBVR01001499.1, from coordinate 27,828 downwards.
TTAAGCATCGTTCTCGCATATAAAAATATTATTCTCAGCTTAATGAAGGAAATATGTTAATTATATAAAATAGCACATCACATAATATCCATGTTTAGTCAAAATTTACTTAACATTTATTTATATATTTACAGTCTTTGTCGAAACAATTTCAAACGCGCATATATCTGTTCGGGTATAATGAAAAAAAAAAACTAGCGGCATCGAATAGTATCAGGTTGTTTAGAATACATCGCCCAAGGATTAACACACTCTCGCGAGATTATGCAGATCCTGGGAAGCCTTGTCTATTTAATTCTCGATTTATACGGAACTCACCGGCCGTTCAGTGTGTGACCCATAGCGGCCGTTGTCGACTTTAATCGGGGCCCGTGTGCGTGGAACAGCCGATCGTGAATCTGCTGTTGATGCCGAGAAAGCCCGGCCTCCTTGACAAAAAAAAGTAGGCAAGCATAATCGTAAAGTGCGAATGTTATTCTCCGGGCGATGAGCGAGGTCGCGAAAGAAAGAGCGAAGGGGCAGTATTTTTTCGGCGCGTATAATGGAACGCCATGGAGAATAAAAATTCCACGTCGCGACAGAGATCTCGAGCGATTCGACTCAAAGCTCGAGACGTTCGAACCGTTACAACGGACTTACAATTGATTCATAAAGCAGCGTTATCGTATAATTAGTAAACTTTACTATTACCAATATCGAATCGAATCAAATCAATGCAAGAATTTATTTTCATCATGCCATCGAGATGGGGTCGGCCGGGCAATATTTCTTTTGCGCGTCGAAATCTTTTCATCATTTCTTCGTTGAACTTGTCAATAAATTCAAAGGAAAACTAAAGATCGGCGCACCCTTCGACCAGTATTCGAGCATGGTGCTGGATTCCATCGAGCACGTCAATTGCGAATGATCGACGAACTAAAGACGAAACAGGGACGAGCTCGGTCGGCCGAATTGTACAAGCGGATTATACGTTTTCCTTCGTAATAAAACACGGGAGGTCTCAAAGGGAAAATAATGTCTCCCTGATTACTCGCCTCGATTCAACCCGCTACCCTCCTCTCCCTTCCCGACGCCTCTTTCGCGCTGTTTCTCTTTGCAGGGATATAACTTCCCAGTCCTTTCTGCCTGGGACTTTGTTGAAATGGGGATTAAAACGATGTTTGCGCGAAAGCCAAAAGCATTACCGACTTTATCTTTCGAATTGCACCGTATTACTTTTCCTTTTATCTTCTGGCGCTTCTGTGATATTTGTTTCCTTAATTTCAGTCGGGCCGACGAAGGAAGATATCTTGTGCTCTATAAGATTATATTTGTAAGAATTAAAATACGGAGTCAGCTTTTCCGTAAATGGAGTGCAAAGCAAATTACATAAAACAAAATTATTTTTAATTAAAAAATGTTCTTCATAATAACATCGAATTTATCGAATTCATAATAACATCGAAATTTAGAATGTGTTTTTTATTGAATCGTTTTTTATATTACGTATTATGTAACTTTAAAACATCAAACATATTTCACAGCTTTAACCCAGGTAGTATATTAAAAAGTTGATAGTCATGTAATAGTCAGTTTTTCTACAAAATATTTTTTTTATCTTGATGACATAATTCAATATTTCTTCGTGATGACGACAATGATATTATAATATTTTAGGTTTGATTCGAACGTTGGCCTATCATAATTATTTATAAACCGGTTGGACGACAATGCTCGTACTTTCTAAAAATCAACTTCATAAAAAAATTGCAAATCTATAAAATTCTTATATCAACTTCATTAAGTATAAATAATTATCATTTATAGGTTTTTAAAATTTTTAAAAGAGTATAGATCTATTTTCTCTCTGTTTTTATAACATATAAACATATTTTACACATTTTTACATATTTTAACATAAATTATATTTAATATATAATTTATATCAATAATTATTACTATGTTTGTAGTAATAATATTATAATGATCGTAAAAAATGTGGTTCATAGAATTGATTTGTCAGCATACTAATATTAAAGTAACAAGAAATAGATGCATACAATATTTCAACTTTAAATTGAAAATACGATTTCTTAACAGATATATCTAATAAATATTGCTAGAGAGAGTGAATGTTGAGAGACATTGAGCATTAACTAGTGGCATATTAATAATTATAATGACGATTAATCATTAATCACTTATAAAAGATAATATATACAACACATATTCTCTCTTTTTTGTTTGATGTCATCTGTCATTTATATAATTAATACATAAACATATATTAGAACCGACTTATAGTTTGTAAAAAAGGCGACCATATGTCGCGAAATGTATCCAATATTCTCTGGCGCTTCTCGGCAGTATCAAATATTCAGCAAACGAGCTGCAGAGACAAAACTGTTGGTCCTCAATTCGGCGAGGACCTCGTGTAAAAAAAAAAGAAAAGGCGCAAGTCCAAGAACCAAATGGTCGATTGAGGCGCGGTGGATATGCGTCGCGAAAGCTCGTCTATAATATATGGAGCCTGCGCGAACATAAAATTCTCCAATTGCAAAATTGATGCGGCTTATGTTACCCTCTCTCTCTCTCGGTGCCGCCGTATCTTCCTCGGTAGTCACCCCGCAGTAGCATCGTCTGCGACGTCGATGCCACAAGTCTCGCGGGTCCCCTCCTCGTTTTACTGTAAAGCAACTCCTCATATTGTACAGGGACGCGTAATTCATTTTTTACCGGACTCGGCTCAATTATTTATAAATTGCTGCTCCCTCGGGGAGGACGGGACCGACTTGTCATCCCCACGATACGATACGACGCGTCGTAGCGCTGCGTTTCTCTCTGAAAGCGGCAGTCGCAAAATAAGAAACAAAAAAAAACGAGGGTGAAATGTACGATCGGCCAGCAATTTGAAGCTATTGTATAACAGATATTATTTGTAGTTTGGCACAAATTATTACGATATGGTATAATAATAAAAAAAGATTAAGTTACACAGGTAATAATTAGAAACATAAACGATTTCATAGATATCTAATTTCAATTGCAGAATTTTATAAAGAATACATTTTGGTACATATTTACACGTAATTTACATGAAATCTGTGGTCAACAATTTATGATCTTAATTCAGAATTAAATGTCCATCAAGAGAAAAAAGCTCTGTGTATAAGAACTCGGTAAAGCATCAAGTGGCTAATAGATCAATTATATACGTGAAGGTCACGTAAGACGTCGCGCAGCACGCGCTCACAATCGTGGCTCCGTAATCTTAATGATGCGCCGCTCTACATAAATTTACATATAATTGTAGGCTTTTTCGCGAACCTGGCAATTTCAGGTTCAAGCTCATCACAAGGCGCACATGACGCATTTGTTTAACGGTAACACCCCCGTACTCATGAAACAGATTCTTAAATCTAAGCATTATTATATGTTGAAGTTTAGCAATCAGAAAACTGTAAACTCAATTTCACTTATTACATAGCGGAGTTCCTTTATTGTGCATATTCATCTCAATATGAATTCATTTAAACATTTCTAAAATAAATATGAAAATTTTGTGATTTAAAAGAAATAAAAGAAAACATATATTGTATAATTTTTTTATATTTAAACGATTGATATTATTTCTTATAATATTAATTGCGATATAGCAAAATTATAAAGTAGAATAATTTGAAATTCTAAGCAAATTTTATGTTACAAATTTTAATAATTTAATATTACTAGATCTTTCTAGAAATAATCTATATAAAAATATTTTAAATGTTTATATTATAAATGCTAATATATAGAATCGAAATGAAAATAAGTAAGTTGTACTAGTAGTCTCAAGCCTAATTATTCTCGTCATGTTCATCGACAATTCAAACGAAGTTCAAAGAGTATCGCAGTGGTTTGATACCCAGATCATTATTACAGGGGCATCGTCTGCTTTGACTGTTCCCCAGAGACAACAATCTCCCTCGCTATATCTTCGCATTTCATTCATCCTAGTTTCGTTCCCTTTTATCACGCGTGCGAATCCGATTCGTTGTTTACAAAATTGACCAAAGAAGCGAGAGTTTTTTTTTTAAAGGAACCATATGCTTTTTAATTAGTCCTCTGCTCGGTTTCCCTCTACTTGAGTGGTAAAGCATAGTACTCGTCGTCCTTAAATATTCTAAGAATATTTTCCGAATAGTAATCGATATCACATGATTGATCGGTGGAAGTAAAAACTTCTATAAGTACTTTTTTTTGCAAGGAAATTATGTGGAATTGATATAGATTTATGAATATACACCTTGAGTTTGTTATCTTGACGGCCGTAACGCGATATAGCGATGTGGTGCAATCGATCGAGTATATAATTGTTAAACTATCAATTAAACAGTAAAAAACATCTCATAATTACAAGCCGCAAGTGTTGCGACAACTGACACTGCATTCTTTAGTGAACAGCAGCAAAACATACTGATCTGTTTTCCATAAAGCCAAATTATGCATGCATCGATGCGTACATAATCCCATTTTTGTTAAATTGTCTTATTGAAACTGAGACGAGAAAGTATTAGCTCGCAATTGACGTCGATACAATCAGTTACATACACATACATATAATATGCCAAACGTGTAAATATTAACTGTGTAGACAATGTAGGTATAATGATTGTGTTTTGTATTAAATAATAATCGATAAGAAAAAAACGCGCTTATTGATATCAAAAGCCTTTTCAATCAAACGCTGTTAAATATTAAAAACTATTTATTTATAATTTTCCGTTTAAAGTTAAATATAAAAAGGGAACATTTTCAATCACATTTTGGCAAAAGAAAAATCGTCTGCATATTAACAAAATCATCAATAAAATGCAAAGCAGATCTCGCAGCGAAATATTTTGTAGCGCAAATTTACGGTAAAGCCCATTGTACGAAATGTGCAAAGTATATAGTACAAAATGTAACGTGTCATTAGAAAGCGCGAGGTCGTAGCTGTCGGGAGAAATCACGAGACACCGCGCGCGACGGCTCTTTCCTTGCGATTCGTTAAAAATCATCAGGCGGATGTACTCTGCGAAGAGCGAAGTCGGTCGGCGTTCGCGAGATTCGCCTTTATCCTCGCGCTCGCTGGACACAATGCTACACTCTCACAAGAGCGCGCATCACGAGAGGACAAGGAGGACACCGCGACGTTCACGCGTGCGCACGGGCGCGCGATCGGAGGCTACCCTTCAAACAACCTTGATATTAACCAGTTGTGGAGGGCCTATTGTCGGCTCCGGACTATGGACATTGTGCTCTTTGAGCGTCCCACAAAGAGCAACGGATCGCACGCTCGGTGTGCGTGTGGTATTCAGTCAACGCGCTATCTCTGGTCCCGGGGCCTCGTGTGCACACGCATACAGGCACACATGCGCACTGAGTGCCGTTAGATTGCTGCTAAAAGCGCGATGCCCGCGAGGTATTATCCATTGTGAGCGTGGAGCATCTCAAAAACGTAACGACGGTATCACGGCTGACCACCGGTGGCTAATGCGAGAAAAACGGAGGAGATGATTGTAATAGATTTATTGGCACTAAATCGCTTTGGCTAAATCGAAAAACATTAAATCGATATTTTTCCAATTGGTATGGGATTTTATAAAATTATACATGAACCGAATAGAAATTAATTAAAAATTATATGACGTATTTAAAGTTACAAAAATTTTATTTTATTTTTACTTAATTTGCATTTAATGATTCTTTTTTATTCAGATATGTTTTCTTAATTATTTTAAAACAGACTTCAAAGAGCAGTTCGCACGTTTTACATATTATTTGCTTCTGCTATCGCGTCTGAAAATTTTCAAGAAACATACATATGCCTGCTCCTATACAAACCCTCACGTGTGGCACATCTCGCCGACAATCAGAAACATGGGTTACCACTCTTCAAAGGCGTGAACCACCCACCGGTCGCCGAAGGAAGACGTCACAATGGGTCTGCCATTTAAGGCGCGAAGGATTTCCAAGGCGGAGATTAATTGGTCGCGGAAGGTGCGAGCGGCCTGAATTCGACGATACGGCGGAACGTCGGATCTCTTGCGTGTAATCACACGTATGCATACACCCTCACGTACACACATACACACACATGCACACGTGTTCGCCGGGGGAGACGAGACGGAAGAGGGATCACATCGGTTGCGTACGGTCGCACGAAGCTCGTCTTAAGGCCCTAAGCTCCTTGTCGGGGGACGCGACCACGCATGCGTGCCAAGGACTAACGCACCGGCGACAGCACAATGCCGCGGCTACGATGAATGTGGGCATTAAATGATTATAGTCAGGGATTTGTATGAACAAATGGATGACAATGGCGTCCGCGAATGGCCGCGCGGGCACGGAGCGGCCGACGACGAACCGGCCCCTTGTTCCGCTCCTTCCTCTTTCGAGGTTCAATGAGAAGCTAATTGGAGACTGCATCGTTGGCGTTGGCTGCAAGCAAGCACATCGCGAGCACCAGTAGCGCTCCTTGTATCTTATATGCGTGCGCATTATTCTCTGCCGACCGTCCGCGCCATTATGCAAATTGCGCTCATCGATAAACGCGCTCCTATTATTTTAATCTTCGTTGTTTAGCGTGTATTGATGTAAGACGGATGCCGCACAGGTACTTGATACATCAGTACAGGTACATCTCTTGTGCACTGTCATTGCATATGGTGCATATAAAACACGCTGCGTCATCGTGCACTTTCTTCCATCTGAAAATACCGCGGAGAATTTCGATGGAATTGTTCGTGACAGATAAGCGAAGCTATTATGATTCTTGCATATTATTTCGCGCACTATCACAAACGTTCGTGTCTATCAATAGACAGCAGTACAGCCACTTACCGCTTGTGCTTCACGTCGTGTAAATCATATCAGTTTCATAAATCACAGGCTAAAAGGGATCTCGAGAAATCGCCGAGCGATTGAAGAAGCTGGTCCACAATAAGGCGTGACGCATATCGGTGAACACTCTCTCGACCAGATGTCTTCCAGAAGGTCTTTTTCGGCCGATAAACAAACCTACGCCGATATATATCGAGCGACGCGACGCCATCGAGTTACAAGCGTCAGATTCCTGTGTGACGTACTTCCTCGTCACGCTTCCGCGAACCGCGGGCTGACCGATAACGACCTGCCCCGCGAACGTAAAAGAAGAGAGTCGGGACCCAGGGCCGAAGAAAGAGCGTCAGAATCGGCCGGTCGGTCGGTCGATCCAGCAGCCACCATCTATCATGCAGCTGTTGCTTCCATTGTGTTGTTAGTCTTACGTTACGCGTCGCGACGAGAGAAGGCGAAGAGAGAAACTCTCTTTCTCTCTCTCCGTTCGCGAGTGAAGGAATCAGCAACCGACGACGAGCGAGTGTGCAACATGTGTTTATCCCGCGCTCTCCTTCCCCCTCTCACCTCCTCTCTGTGTTTCTACTTCTCTAAATTTCCTCTTTTTTTCCGTTGCGTTATAATGTTATTCTTCCGACTTTACCCGGGGCTAAAAACCGCATGGCGAAGAACTTGGAGTCGGACAATGGATTAGATTTGTTTCTTTAATTACATTCTTTGTATACTATTAATACTGTTTTTTTTTTCCATTTCATAATCATTGCACCTTGCATGACCCCCCCTCTCTCTCTTTCTCTCTCTCTCTTAAATCAGTTAGAGATTAACACGAGCTGACAAGATGCGTTACTATTTTTTGTAATATATCAATGGAATACATCTCCCATAGGATTAACTACCGTTTGTGGAATATAGTTATCATTAACATTCTCTCACGCACACAACGTATCGATCGCAAGGAAACGATGTATTAATTTCACGTAATGGACTAGCTGAGTATCAACCGATGCATTCTATATCAAGGAGCCTGGGAGTAATTTATAAATGGTCATCTCTCGGAACCCCAAAGCCACGCGTGCGGCTCGGAGAGAAAGAGGCAACGGAAGGATGGAAGCGCGGGGAGGAAGGGCCGGAGAGCGAAGGAGAGAATCGTCGAGGGATACAGAGAGAGCCAGCTAGGCAGAGAAAGGGCGTAAAGACCACGGAAGAGGGGCAGAGGGTGAAAGACCGGGACTATGAGACAGAGAGGGAAAGGAAAAGAGTGAGAGAGAGAGAGAGAAAGAGAGAAACTGAGACAGGCGGAAAGATAAGTCTTTGATGTCTAGCGGAGATATGATGATAATCATGATGAAGGCTTCCGCTTGCACGCTACAGCGGAATCCGCGCTTGCTACCTCCCCGCCGTGAGCCATCGTGTGCGCGCGCGTGGTTTCAGGCCAGGTAGCTTGTGTTCTCGCAATCAATATAACGGACGTATCCCGAGACGTTGATATAGTCGCGGGTGACCTTACGTTAACGCGTTACGCCCAAACGGGATTCCAGATACGCAATGGGTTCCTGTGCGCACAGGTGCGCGAACGAGTTCCGCTACGGTTGGCGCACATATCGCCTTAATACAACAGCGCGAAATGAATGCCAATTAACGTTAGAACCCTTCATACATGATGTCGAAAAATTACATGCTCGGCATTACATGCTTAAAGATAAATTAATATGCGACGTGAGGCTCACAATTAGGGATACAATGTATGCAATAGCGAAATTATGACAGATTCTCAGAGATACGCATGAATGGCAAAATGACACGGTTTGAAACTGCGAGTTGCCAATAATTCTTGTGCGTTTTAATTCGTGGTATTTCCTAGAAATTCTCATAATTTTTTGGAGAAATCTAAATCTGCATTTCAAGTTTGATGCGTAACGATAAAATATCTTTTTTTCTGAAATTTGGGAGAAAAACTGTGAAAGCGGCAGCACTGGTCAACGTACATTTATGTTCGACCAAGAAGACACAACGGGAAATACATACGTACAATAAAGACGATGACTCGTCGCGAGTATGTGCGAGCGCGCGTATACAAGAAGTGCGTCCTGCTTTCACGACAATCCAATGCGGGCGCGAGAAAGTAGTCGGTCCATCCGCCTTTATACATACCAATCGAATAGAAAGCCAGATAAGCTTTATAGTCGATCGAAATCGTAAAACGGCCAGACGGTGGAGTTTTAACGAGATGTACCGGCATCGTGACGATCGCGAGCGCGCGCGCGCGCGCGGGAGAGACAGCTCGAGACAGTACGTGCGCGGTATACTCCCGCGGATGATCGGCGGAATTGCAGCCCCCGAAGTCGTTACGGCGACTCGTGAGAACGAGTCACCTTTTAAACGTGCGGACTAAGTTGGATCCGCGACTAATAATAGGCCTTATCTCGAGGAATCCCGAGAATTTCAAGTATCGCATACTCCAAGTAGAAACGAGTGAATCGATTCATGGTGGTTCTGTCCACCGTACAGGATAAATCCCTTTATTTTATCAGCGAACGGTGGACCGCGAATCGGACACTTTCATCAAATCGGTGCCGCGTGTCCGGCCATTTGCATACGTATGGCCGATGCATATTCTCCGATTGAATATTGCTTGCTTTCTCGCGCGGGATTATTCGATTTGTGTGCGCGGTGGTTTCTCCGATATAAAGATTAGTATATGTGTTCCATAGATAGTATTATTCTCATCCATGACGTTCGTATAAAGAGGCTCAAAATACATTGCAAGAATACTGTGTACAACGATATAGATACTATTTGTATAAGAACGTATGGCGCGAGTTAGAAAATATTTTAGCGATAAATTTTTTTAATGAATTTAATCATTTCTTTTTTCAATTTTTTATGCGTCTTACCTATTTAATAGTCTCATGGCGCGTGAACGCCAATTATCTTTCTTTCAATCTTTGAGATCATGTATCCATTGTATCAATATTGCGGTTTGCAACGAATTCTTTTCTGTCACATTGCATCGAAAAACGAATTTACTTTTAAACCATCCGACATATTCTCCGATGCACGTGACCCCGATGGTTGCTCTCCGGAGGGTTTTACCCACGAAATTTTATACCGTAAACCAGAAGAACGACTCCAACAGGGATAGGCGCACGTGCGCTGGACATCGTTACTAAAACATTAGGCGACGCCGATAAATGGCAGCAATAATCCAGCGGTTCGACTCGCACGCCGATTGTAGAGTAAAAAGCGACGAAGACTCCTGGCGGCGACCCCACTCCGCCGACATAAATGATCGTTCTTCTTTCTTAGCCGCGTCTCTATACTCCACGGGCCGATAAATACAGGTCCGCCATAGGGTGGAGGCGAGGCCAGGCCAACGAATTATAGGCGTTTTAAAAATATTGTTCCATCACTTATTCAGACGCTCGGCTAAGGTATCGCTTTCCAATAGTATCCTTCGATCACAATTTCCCACCGGCTGTATTATTGAAGCTTACCCCAAAACTCGAGTAGTCTAGGTGCTACGCGGCAGATCGTCTACTTTGTAGGGAACGCTCGAACGGATAAAAGGATGATGTACGATTATAGGCGTTCGCGAGATGCTGCTTTTCTATTTTGGAGCATTTTAGCATCAATCTTCAGAACTCGAGTGTCGTTTAATTCGAGTGTTATTCCTACCTTTAAATGTATTATATAATACATGGATTACACGTGTGATTATTGTGTGAAGATTATTTATGTATGATCTTTGAGTAGCCGAATTTCTTTAAGTTGTTAAAAATCGTTGATGTGAATAGATTTAATTACGGGTTTAAACCAACTACCGGAAAGCACGTATCGATTATGTCTCTACGATATTTCGCGGGACGCGACGTGGTCCTTGTTGCATCCGTGCTCGTCGTGCTATGGATGTGCCACGGATTATCCGCTTGTAATCTGTTACGAAACCGAAAGTTTTGATGATTTCATCAGAACTTCAGGATCCCCTGAAATATCCAACAGTCACATGCATCGTAAACGTGGGATTTTCAACATCTGGAATTTCCAGATGGAAAGTCTGTAAGAAAATTGTTTGAATGAAAAACTAACTAGCTCTTTATTATATGTATTTCTTTTATTTTTATTATATCAAATATTTACAGCAAGCACATTTTACATACCTATGTATAAAGAAAAAAATATATAATTTATGTTTGTCGATCTTAAACAATTTGACGCTGGAACAAGCAAAAATTATCAGATATCAAATGATGACAATTTATTCGTTTACGAAAAACAGAAAACTTGAGATTTATATTTGTGTTCACGGAAACTGTGTATCTTTGTACTGCCGCTATTGCTCTCACCGATACACCGATTACAGCCTCCATCTTTCCGCTTTCGGCTGAGCCCGCCGCTTCGTTTCAGGCGTTAATGAGGACAGGCGGTTGGCTACGGGGTATTGCGCATACGTTAGAAACCACCGATCAACGGCGAGCGATGCGATCAGCCGCGGATCGGTTGTCGGCTGCATGCCGCGCGAGTAACGCTGCAACGGAGAGCGCAGAAGGACGCCTACCGGCGTCAGGAGCGGCAAGAGCTGCGCGGTAGCGACGACGGGAATGGGAATGAGAGGCTCAAGAAAGCGGCGCTTTCAATTATTCCCGCCGAACAATCCCGCCGCTTGTTTCCTTCGGCGATTACATCTACGAGTATTTATTCGCCTCCCCGTTCCACGCGCGCTGCTTCCATCGTTCTGCCGTATCTATCCGCCCAACCCCCTTCGTTGCTCTCGCTCTCAACTCCTCGTTCTGAAGTCTCGGTAAAAGTCGCAGAAAGAGCACGATGTGGTCAGTCGAGCTCGTTCAGCTAGCTGCTCGTTTCCCGAACTACTTGCCAGAATGTACCGGAATGTGAACAAGTACTAGGTTATCCGGAAAAGCGCGTCTAATTGCAATTATGCAGACGATAAAATTATATTTAAGAAAAAATAATGGGAGCAATTATTAATATTTTCTTAAAAATAAAATTAAATAATTATAATTTATGTTATAAAATAATAGTGAGAAAGAGCAAGCGAGTGAGAGAGAGAGAGAGAGAGACTGATTATAAAATTTATGTCATAAATAGATTTATTCGAGAAAATTTGTGGAATCCATATTTAGGTGAATTTGTCTCGGTTAAGATAGTGATTTATACATGTTTGTTTTAAGTTTAACACGTCTGACTAATAGCCTAATCGTTCTAATAATTTTGCTAATAAATAACATCCGTCGTCTTATGGTGTTTCCGTGCAGAAATAACGAGACCGTTACGGACGATTTATGTGATTCGATAACAATATGACATGAGTTATAGGCATGTATCTCATCATTGAAAATAGATCGAGAGACAATTAAAAATATTTAGCGCGTCTGAATAACAAGTAGGATCTTATTATTAGCCTGCAATAAAAGCATCAAGAAATTGCGCGTCACGCTCGGTAGTCATTACTCTTTAAAGCGAATCATTAAGGAATTGTTCTCCATTCTCCTGTCTACCTCTCTCGTATCAAGAGCCATTGGGGATTTGCTTGGAGATCCGAAACTGTGATTACGCGCACAAATTATCAAGAGTTAATTGTAATCTTAATTAAAGTCTATACAACATGGTGGATATGTTGCTCGATAATTTCTCTTACGGAATGAATGAAGCCATAACATGCGTCCACTAACCGTGCTACTTATCATTTATTCAAATTTCTTTTTCACTTTTTATTAAATTTTCATAAAATTTATTTAACGATAATATAATGATTTATGACATTTAATATAACTTCCTAAATTTGTGCACTTATTTATCTGTTTTGTTTTACTACTAAATATTTAATAAAAAATTTATAAATTATAAAAATATATTTCTAAACTGAATTTATATACAATTAATTGTGATTTATTATTCATTACGAGTAGTATGCTAATAATAATATCCTAAACAAAAAACAGACGGGAGACACCGGAAATACGTGTTGTCAACTCCACCATCATCACTGAAAGCAGAGCATTCTAGGGTGCAACGTTAAGCTCGAAGGTATAATCGAACAGCCCCGCACACACATACACACACACACACACACACACACACACACACACACACACACAGTTCAAATGTCCGTTACATCTATCTATCCTTGAGTTTTCTTCGCAGGCACGTATGGCCCACACGTGTTTAAATTATTATTGTCTGAAATATGTGCGTGTATATATAGGTACAGAAGCGGTCGTTCAAAACGCTACTCGCGACTTAGAATTCGTTACTTTCCTTTCTGTGTATCTTGCCATTCTATCGCGAGGATTCGCTAAACCGTGACACTAACGGTTGATGGCATGAGCAACGTCATAAAATCAGGCGTGCATTTAACAAGTAGTAACACTTTCAATTATCTCGTCAAATGCAGTTGCGATTATGCGTTACTGATAGCTTTATCTTTAATAAAATCGCTGCTCGCTGGAGTTTGATGCCAAGGTAAGATACCGCCAGGGGAGAAATTGCTTAGCGTTAAACGCAGCGTGACACAGAATAATCTCTGTAAATCACCATAAACGGCGGTCGTAAAACTTATACGCTGGCTAAATTTATCCTTAGAAGGTAGTACTATATAAGAGATTTGTTATGCACTCTCGTCGAGTGATACACGCGGCGGTGCGTTTAAAAAACTTCATATTTCATATACGCCGTGAGTTCGACTGATGGTTGTCCCTTCTTCGAAACGGTGGCCCTGACCTAGCTCAACCCGCTACTTACGCGGGTTTCTAATTTCGAGTCGGTCGCATCCTTTGCCGGAAATAGCGCACGTGTGTGCGAGAGTTAGTGGAAGATCCGGACGGAGGAAGGGAGAGAGAGAGAGAGAGAAAGAGAGACCAGCGTGTCATCGTTCGGCACGGTGCAACGATAATTAAGGGCAAGTGTAGGGACCGCGATTCGTCGGTAACGTCGCGTGGCGGTCGAAATTTTTCGCCCCTCGGCACGTACGACTCGCCGAGATGTGCCGGATGCCGTGTCACCATGTACGGCGGGTATGCGCTGCATTTATTATGTTAGCGGCGCGGGACCGGTGCGCGGCTTATGCCATCGGAGACGGATGCACCAGCGCGCCTGCAATCGCTCACTCGTACGCGCACAGCACTTCTACACCCGCAGCTCGTACATCATGCGTATCGTTGCATTGCGCTGAAAGCTAAATTTACATTGTTAAATTGTGCCACCGCTTCCGTCAAGCGAGACGCGCGCGACCCGCCACTTATATTTGTATACTTAGTCGCCAAAAGTATAGGCGCGTCCCCAGTTTCGCCATCTATCTCGCGCTTCTTCGCGTGTTAACTCGCCATTAAATTTATTTCCTGTCACGTCGCGGCAATTCGATAAAGACGAAACCGAATCGTTTAAATTGCTTCGATTAATCGTAATTATAGATAATTAATCATTCTCGGCTCATCTTCGCTCTATTCAATGTGCACGTTAAACTCGGCTTTTCTTAAACTATTAAAAAATTATTCATTTCTCGTAATTATATGTTCATGATATAACGGAATATGAAATCAAGTCATTAGTTACGAATGAATAAACTCGTAACGTGCACTTACAAGATGACTATTCCGTCATTATCACAATTTAAATATTTCTACACTCGATTACTTGTACGCTGGCAACACCTTCAATCTCTCTTCAATTTTCATTAATCGCGCGTAATTCCTACGTGCGAATTTTTAGCGGCACTTAGATTCGCGATATTAATATGTTATCGACGTAAAGCCGACGCATCGTTTTACCGTTATCGATCACTGTAATATGTATAAGGACCGTCAAGTGTCTCGATCGCGGCGCGTCGATTTTCCAATTATCTACGCACGCGTTCCACATTACGCTTATCGAACAACGGTATACGCGGCAGCAATGAGGAAATGTCTTCGTGGCTCCAAGCACTGCTATTACCGTACACCGCGCGCGCTTCTAAATAATGATTTCCGTCAGTGCGACCTTGAGCATGAAAGAAAGTATCGGTGCCGTAACGATCGGAAAAAGACAACGTTGGTAGCATGCGACGCCTCTTCCTGGTTTCGTTGGGCGTGTGAACTCGCGCTATGATACGCATGAATATTGCGGTGCATACCGGATAAATCAAATCGCCAACAGCGCTTAATGATTGCACTACGTTATCGACAACGACAGCGACAACAACTATTAATCGACTACTAATTGCACTCGCGATAGGAAAATCGTACTACATAGCTTGAAACAGATTAATAAAAAAAAATTTACAATTATAATTGTATGTGCCTATTGAAATATTGCACGATGATATCACTGACAGGAATCTCTGTAATGATAAATTCCTCTGACTACGTAAAGAACATTGAGACTGATGCAAATATAATTGTAAGAGATACAAATAGTAAATCTCAATTGGAAGAAATATTGTATTAATTTTGTCTTGTTTTTCCATAAATATTTTTATGACAGAAGCTTTACATAAGGAAAGTAAAATAAAGTCAATGTTGTTTTTTCTTATGGAGGTTTAAGGTTAATTATAGAATTAAAATAATATTGTTACCATTATGTAATTTTGTATGAGCGCGAGAGGATTCGCGGTAAATGAAATCACTCCAAAAATAGCGATTGGCAAAAGATCAGGCGTACCACCGCTAACGAGATAGACGAAAGCGATTCTACTGTAGACCGGTGCGCTTTCAAGACGTAATTTCCCAAGTGAAACGTATTCAAGCGATTCAGACAAAAATCTTGGGTGGTATAGCCGCGTCTATTTTTCTTTCGAGGTGCTTGACCTTAAGAAAAACGAGAGAGAAAGAGATTCCCGTCGTGTGTAACCGAGCACCGGAGCTTTCATGCATAGTTAGTAGCGTGCAATAGGAGATCCTCTGTCCCCCGAAGCAGATCTTTAAACGGTAGTCACTTGCGGTCGTGATTTTCATAACAGCGAGTGTGTTGGTAGAGAGAAGGTGAAAAAGACGATATTGTAATGGCTACCGGCGGCTGCGAGAACGGTGGAGCTGATAGCTAAGGCGAGAGAAAGAATGAGAGGAAAATACGAAACAAAGAAACAGGAGAGAATGTTTCTCTCGTCGCTCGTCGTTGAGAATGGTCAGCGCGCGAGAAGCGAAGGGAGACGCGAAAGCGAAGGCGGACGAACGCGCGTGAACGGCCCGAAGGTGCGAGATTTAATACCTCGTCTCTCGTTCGCGCGTTTACTTTAACGAGCGATCGTCAAATTAAATTAAACGACACGCGAATCGTTAAAGGGCGACATCATAGCGCTACCATGGATGGGTGTACGCTCCAACCGTCGCCGCGGGCGGCCGACGACGTTTCCTTCTCGTCTCTCGGCGAGACGCGTTCGCGGATACCGCGACTGCAAAATGCTGACGTGTCGCCGCTGCCCATTGCCGCGCGACCGATGACTCGCGCATATCTGACGCGGGAAATAAATCGCGTTCGTCTCGAATAAGTCAATTACATCGACGACTTGCGGAGATGAAACGAGCCGCTGCGCGACGTTGTCTTTACCTTAACACAAAGTAATATCTTCGATTTTAACTATAAATTGGAATCGAATTGGTGTAAGTTGACAATTCGAAATTTAGATTATTACAATTTATAATTTCTTAAAAAATGGACGTGCAATTTTTCAAGATTAATGTCCATTTTTTGCATATTACTGACAATGTATTTTTGGTTTTTTTTTCTTGTTAAAATTATCATGATTTACTATCGTACAATATTAATAGGCGATTAAATAAGCCCGTAAATCGCAAGTAATAAAAAGCAGCCCAATAATTGGACGATATATAGAAGACGATCGGTGAATACTGACGAGCGCGTAAAATAGAAGCGTTGCAATTCAAACGTACCCACACGCTCGCACGCGGAATGTTTTGTGGTGGCAATTAATAGTAGATTAGCGGCTCGTGCTTGATGCAAAGAGGAAGACGGCGGGAGGGCGAGCGTGGATCAAGCGTATTGGGAACGCGTTTGTAGGGAGTGGGAAGCAGAGTCTGGGGAAAGGTCGGAACGGGGGTTGCTGAAGGGCCATGGGACTTACCCGAGAAGAGCGAAACTCGGCCGGGGATGGGGTGGACTGGGAGAGGGATGAGATTACACACGCCGCCTTGGGGATTACCACACTCTGATTCTCCGATAAGAATGTCAAAATAAGCTGCCTCTCGCCATGCCACGTGTAATCTCTCCTCCCTTCCGCTCCTCCATCCGCTCGACGGACGCTTATGAGCCGCGTAATTACATTGTGACGGCCGTTCTACCACGATCTCTCTAGTCCGTTGAAACGATCGTCTTCGCCACGACGAAGCCATGATCCGTCCCACCATCGGCAATGACTCGAATCCTGTATGAGTCGTGGCAGTATTCCAATTCATCGCGTGGATACACATGTAAAATACACGTTATACCGTTCAGATACGAATAATACGACATATTTAAGATGCTTAAGAGAAATTATCCTCTTATCTTAGGAACGATGGTATTTACAGATATATTTTATTTTGAAAATACTTCATACACAATATAGAATAAGTAGTATTGTAAATTTCCGTACAAATGTTTCCCATAATTTATTAGACTATTTTTTATGAATCTAACTAATGCGCGAATACAGCTGGCTTTCTATATGCAATTGAGCAAAATCAATTTTGAGAAAGTTAAAAGCATAAATTACGTTTAACACGCTCGCGCTTACTCGTACATAGTATACGCACTGTCGTGTAAATCAGCCGGCTGGCTTGAAGGCAACGTACGCCATCGGAATTCTAAATATCTTTCGAAGACGAGAGTTCTTCGGGCATGGATATATCTATTCGTCGGACAATCCGGAGAACATTTGGCCATGTGTGCGAACTGGCGAGAATGTAACGCATAAATTACGTCTTCGGATCCTCACACTGGCAGACGTGCCACTTTTCACAGGTTCCGTCTAACGGTCGCGCGAACAATTCGCGCGCGCGCGCGAATAAAAGTGAGGAAGAATGGGATCGGACTGAAGGATTAGCCGCCTTTCAGGCCGACATTGAAGAAGTACCGCGTCTTCGCCATGCCGAGGATTAATCCACGACTCTTTCGTACAACGAAATAGAGAAAATCTCAAACGAAAGAGTCACGGTTAGCCCGTTTGATATATCCATGACTGTCGTACCATATTTCGAGCATTTGAAATTTATAGTACAATTATTGAGATAAAAGTGCAGCAAATTATTTTTAGAACTTAGCTTTTTCTCATATATTCTAAAATAAGCTTTGTTCGAAAGATAATTTGAAATGCGGCAGATTAAAATTTTACAAACGGTAATAGCTATCACACCTTACGTTTTCCGTCTCCCGATTTACGCGGCTTATTATAGTTACGATAAAAATATATATCGATATCTGCGGGTTCGAATATACTTATCCAACCGCAATGAATAGTCATAACAGCACGGATATATGTGCCCATACGTTATAGATGCATCGATCTTCAAGCCGCACGGTCGAGGGCTTTTGCAAGGAAACGATACAATAGTCGGAGAATGACGATTATTCAAGTCGGGGTGGATTATGGGACATTTATTGAGGCTAGCTCCTGTCCCCAGCGGACAGATAGGTAGAGAGGGAGCCCGTCTTTTTGCGCGCGTGTGCGTCGGGGTGTCCATACGGGGAGGATGTTGACATTGGCAGATCTACTCGTGGATTAAAGCTTTGTGTCGTACAAAGCGCTGCCACAATGCCCCGTGTCATTGTATACACGACCTCATATACCTCAGCCGATGCAACACCCAGCAGGGACGTAATAACTCGGTCGATTCCCCATTAAGGATTCAGCCGTACTCGAGTGGCAAGAGCGTATCCGGAGAGGAGAGACAGATCTCGTCCAATCGCCCCCTTCGGATTCTCCAGCTAGTCGCTTCAAAGCGCGTGGGAGTTTCGAATTGAAACCAAGCTGATTTCGCGAACATCTTGCTCTATCGAATGCCTTGGCTACTGCGCCAAATACGTGTTCCCTGACATACTCCATCTTCAGGTATTAACGGAAAGACCCGCGAGTTTCTCCATTCCAATCATTACGCGCGAGACTTATACGGTCTGGCAAATATTTTACGAGCCGCAAAAGCCTCCAGTTGAGCCGCATCGTTCTTTCACGTGATTAGACATTATCTTTAGAAAACGACACGACATTAATGATATTTGTTATCCTAACGAGAGATAGTTCACGTGCTCTCACAAATAGAGTTACACCGATATCCATATGTATATAGATAATGTATCTCCATCATATTCGCGAAATTGGAAAGAAATTATTATGACTCTTATAATTTGATGAAGGAGGTAGGTAACGCTTTCTACGACGAGACAAAGTAATATCTCATCTCAACAAATATAACATCCCAGATTTATGAGTTCTCTGCGAGTAGCGAATCCGTCTTAATCTCAATCTAACGTCAGGTCCACGATCCTCGTCCTCCACCTAAATTACGTTAGTATAGCCTCTCCCCGAAGACGAAGACAGTTTTCGCCCCGTACGTCAACGTTGACCATCGCCCAGCCGCTAACATCTCTTCTCTCGCGACGTCGTGATCTTCTCGCTACCTCTGTGTTTTTAGTATTCTCCGAAATGAAGTTGCGAAAAGTGAGATGGTCGGACTACGGCGCTAACGCCGGTGATGGCTGCGCCTGTCGTTGGCGGTAGGTAGCTAGGTAATATCTTCGTAAGCTCCGTCTTTTATGACAGGACTGGAGCGCCTCTCAAGGATATTGGTAATCTTCGGGCTGGCTGTAGTAATATTGGCGTCGCAGTGATCTCTCGCCCCGAAGATCCCCTTCCATGTGACCCTCTCCGCCGCCTCCTCTTTCACCACGTCCACCCCTTCCTTCCCTCCCCTTCTTCCTATCCTTCTCGATCCCCCGGCTGTACGCCTGTACAAGTCCGCCAACCACCCTTTCCGTATGAGAGCCAAGACTTCGAAGAACCGTCTCTATAGCTGCTTCTCTCTCTTCTTTCCTCTCTTCTCCCGCCCCTCTCTCTCTCTCTTTCTCTCTACCGCTCTGCAACCATTTCTTGCAACTCTCTCTTCTGCCCTCTCTTTCTCTCTGTCTTTCTGTTTCTAACTCCCTTCCTTCGTAAGGTGTATTGACGCGACTTTGCAGCCTCATTCCGAAGTAAGAACGTGCAACATATGTATACCTATCTCCTCTTCGTTCACTATACTTACGTTCTTACACTTGCCATCTCCTCATGTAACAGAGTTGATATTCACGATTTGATTTTACTGAGATTTCGCTTATATTTTTTAAGCAATTATAATGCCAATTTTATCACAAGATAAATTTATATGTATTTAATATACTATATAATGTAGACATAATAATTGATTTATCGTCTGATGACGATATTCGATCACAAATATATTTCAGTCAATTATACATTGGATATGATATTTCATAAATAGATACTTTACTCGATTTATGCAATATCACTTATGCCACTATTCGTAGATACTTATCCGCGATCAGAAATAACGTGCGTAATATTCTGGTTTGAATTTCCTTATAGGATCGTATCTTAACGCAAATTCATGTGATCCGCTCACATCTTTGCGAATAATATATTTGTATCGAGATGCGAATACGGGTGCAGAAAATTATTTCAAACGCTTTCTAATCTTAAGCGCCGCATAATATCGTGATTCACGCCATTCCATGGAACGGGTACAAATGCGCTTGGTAATTCGTTCTAGCGACGGTATTGCAGGCAAGAATTATGGCTCGGACATAACGAGCCGTCGATCGGTTCGTTATGAAGTCGGCCGCTCGAGAGAGCCGAAGATAATTGGATAGCGTTCGAATTGCTCGTGCAACAATAGGACAGCAGTAAGACAAATCATACTTTGGTGCTTGCGTTATCTACACGATGTATAGGCGAGAAGCTTCAGCGACTATTTTGCTTCATTTTATCTCACTCAATCTTGTGCTTCTTTCTCTATAATTGTATAATATGTATTATAATTTGAAATTTATCATATATTTTCAATAAAATTTCTATAAAATGTCCATTAAGTTACTTTTATAATTTTAAAATTCTTTACGTAAACGCAGTAAAGTGCGTTAAAATATGCAATTTACATTTCTCTTGAAATAAAACTCGTTTCTGCAATGAACAATTCATTATAATTTGTGTATCTATTGTTTATACTATATTGCCATGCGATTAACTCGATATTAAAATTAATTATTTGTAAAAAATAATCACGCATTGGCACGAGGATCGAAATTTTGTAATAAACATTTATTACGTTGCAAACTAGCACGTTGAACGTGCGATCTAAATGTTTGTGTAATTACGACCGTAGATCTCTTGGGGACGTTTATTCCCATTAACAAGTTTGCTGCCTGCCGAGTCGTCGCGGTTGTCGCTTCAGATCTCCACAGATTTAGATCTCCACAAAGAGCCTTTTCGTTAGCATTCTCCCTCGGAACAGGCAGGGGTCGTAATGCTTAATTACAAAAATTAACGCCATCGCGACATCGTCGCTCGAACAATTGTTGAAGACTAATTAGAACAGCGATTTCATAATGTGAGGACGTATAATGACCTCATTCATTCTGTTTGACACCGGTGTGAATCCCACGAGTCCATCGCGACGTACCCTCTCTTCTCCCCCGTCTTGTGTGTTCCCTCCTTTTCTCTGTGACCCTGCAACCCCCTACGTCTCGTATTTGGTGCGCGAACGCCGAGTATAAGCCGGAACGACCTGGCTCCCGGTATCGCCCGCGTGAGATTAACGCGCGAGTAAAATAAAGGCCATTGAAATCCCCACGGCTCCCCGAACAAAAATAGCCGCCAATGAGAAAGGGAACCTTACAGTTTCTTTTCAGGGCTTTCATAAAAATTTCTGAAAACTAATTTTCCTCTTACATACAGGGTGCTAGGCGGGGTGCGCGAGCGGCGAAAGCGGTATATAAGGTGCGCGGCCTTCTTTCCTTTCGGTTCCCTTACCCCTCGCTCACCCTTCGACGTTCGCCACCTCCCGCTATGCTCTCTTTTTCTCTCACTCTTTTTGCTACATAGTTGTGGCGGCACATCTCTCTCCCTCTCAATACCCCTGTCAACTACCTCCATTGCCACCACCATCGTCGTCGTCGCGTCTCTACCCTCCGTTCTCCGTTCGTGCTACAGCACTTTTATACGAAGTGCTAATCTTCCAGACAAGCCCATGCCACCCCCCCCTCCTCTCCTTCCATCTTTATCCCTATTCCAGCGATCTTTTTCTCTCACTCTCTTTTCGTCAGTCTCCCAAGCTGTAACTCCGCATGCGACCCCGCTACTCTTTTCGTCGAAGTCAGTGCTAGGATTATAATATAATATCGCGCTCATGCAAAGGATAAGTATTATCGCGTCTCGACGTCGTTGCATTTCGACATCGATATATATCTGCATGCCGATAATCTCTCGATAATGTCCAGCGGTTTTTTCTCCCGTGCGCTGAACTTATTATTGCTTTTATTTACTTATCATGGAGGCGGTCACACTGTTCCCCATTGAAATTATAAAAACGAAACCTTATTGCAAATTGCATAATAATGTATAATTGATTAATAACATTATATTAAATTAAATTATTAAATTTATTATTAAAAATTTAAATTTTAAATAAAAAGAATTGCTGTTCTTAATTTCTCGATATACTTGGAGAATAATAATTTGAGAAAAGTAATATTAATAATTTTCTATATTTTTTAAAATAAATATTAGATTTAATGATTTATTTATCGAATATAATATCAAATATAAGAAATACAATACTCGTTGCAAATTTATTTCGTAATACATTAAGTATTTCTTATGAGAGAGCAATAGATTTATTTTATAATATTTTGAATTAAATATTTTATAGAAATCTAAGCTGATGAGTGTGTTTGATTTGTTTGATAGTGTGCGTGAACAAAACCGCTGCACGCTATGTTGTTCACAAGGTGATACTTAAATCAGATAGTGACACGTGCCACTCTATACGTTACATTATTCTGCGGGATGAGATCACGACAAAAATACGAGTTAGCGTGATTAGGTATTTCAATATTATATTTTACAATTATTATATCACATAATTAATAATTTGATCGTAAAATCGCGCATCGTGTATGATCATGCAAAGTACCATACGATCGTTGTACTCTGTACTGTACTGACACTTGCAGTATTAAAATATTAATTATATTGTATTTAATTTTTATTTAAATAAAAATAATCATTTGATTATTAGATAAGAAAAGAGTTAAACAAACTTCATCATAAATACGTTTCTTTTTTTAAATTATATATAGATTCCGTCTGTTTCCCATTTATCCATATTTATCCATAAGAACGATTATTTATGGACAAATGTAGACAAATGATAAATATCCATATATATCGATATTTATATATAAAAAAATCATATATTAAAAATATACGTGTGTGTGTAAAGCGGACTTCTAAAGAAACGAAGGCACTGCCATTTGAATAAGTTGCTCGATAAAAATTTCATTTTCTCGTCGCGAGGTCGCTCAGGGAAATTCGTATCGCTTCGAGAGCGTGACGCTATTTCGTCGTTCATTATCGCCCGGGTAACATAACTCGCCGCTGTATCGTCCCACGGGAGACCGGCGGACGCGCGGGGAACAATGTGACCGCCTCCTGAATTATTCCCTTTGATTGCTCGCTTTCGTCCCGCTTCGCTCGGTCCGATCTGACTCGTTGCGACCCTGCGATAAAGAGTTTTCGTGGCCCCGGCGCTCATGGTAACACGACTCCCGTCGAACCCTGATGCACGGATCACGGGGGTTGACACCGATTACACTCCCTCTCGCCCCTTCCCTTTTTGCCCCTGCTATCGTCGAGATGGAAGGTATGACGAGGACGAGGGAAGTTGGGGGTCGGACAGCCGGACAGCCGGACAGATGGACGGATGGATGGATGGCACGGCAATCAAACTCCCGTTAATATGGCTAAGTGGAAACGAACCTCCGCCGCATACACCGGCGCATGCTCGTATATATATCTCTGTTTGCTCGTTCCCGCCGCGGAAAATTCATCAACTGGCCGATTGTCGACGGTACCGCGACGCAAAGTCACGCTCGACGTCCATTTAATCGTAATGGAAATACAAGGCGGTGTACTTGGTCCTTAATAACCTACCATTGTTTCTCCCCTAATTAAAATCGACTCCTGAAACTACGCTATATAATTTGCGACTATAAAATATTTTTAAATGCTTGGTAATCATAATTATAAATCTAATAATAATGTACAGGAATGTTCCGAAAATTGCCGAATTGATTATACTCACGAGATTTGATTCAGCACGTTTTATGTGCGTTAAATTTATGCGTGCAAACCGGAACCGCCAATCGCGATGGCAGACCACTTTATCATACGGGCCACAAAAAGACTTTTATTGGCTGACACTGAACGTGCCTATTATATTAGCTATTATATTAGCGTGATCCATCTCTTGAGGACAGCTCGACAATAGCTCGATAAGGCTCCTAACGTTCGAGCGCGTGATGCCCGCTTATGCGAGATGAATTGATAGGAGCCGAGAATGCAAGCGTGGTGCAGTAGCATTATTTGTAGCTTGCAGATTTTCGTTGATCCTTCTCCGTCTCTCTCTTTCTCT
Organism: Tetramorium parvispinum; assembly: GCA_011638315.1. NCBI lineage: Eukaryota > Metazoa > Arthropoda > Insecta > Hymenoptera > Formicidae > Tetramorium > Tetramorium parvispinum. The sequence goes on along the minus strand of VBVR01001499.1, from coordinate 3,316 downwards.
CTCAGCAAATCGCGACGTCGCGCGGCGAAAACCTTAAGCCGGGGGGATGGCACTGATTGAGGAGCACGTCCGTCAGATAAGCGCGTAATAAATACGAGCTTCGTGAGTAAGCTAGAAGCGCCGCGGGTGAGTCAGCCTTTCGTCAAGTTACCGAGATTTAGCACATTATCTATCGCGAATCGTCCTTTTCTCTCGTGTTTAGCGATAATGAACGCTTCGAAGGAAGCGAACTACTTTATTTGATGTAAAAGAATTTACGTCGCTTTACCGTGCACGGAGAATAGCGTATCTCAATCTCGCAGAGGACAAAATCTCAATGTACAAGTCGAATCATTCGCTCTTTCCTTCGGAAACAAACGCGCGACTCGATAAAAGCAGCCGAGAACACGGTCTGTAAATTTGACGCGACGGCGTCGGGACGCCTGAATCGGCCCGGGGACGTCGGTTCGCCTCGCAGTGAAAGCGTTTATATGATATTTATTGAATGTTGTTGCCATAGGCGCTCTGACAGTCCGTGAATGGGGAATGAACTGAACGGCGCGAAGGGAGATAAAGGCGCGGGGCGACGAGAGAGGGAACAGGGGAACCCGGGAGCAAGAGAGCAAGTGAAAGCATACGGTCTGGGCATAGCGCGAATAGGCGAATCAATCATCCCGCGACTCATTAGCCACGCTGGTATACTTTTCCCTTCTCGTCGAGCCCCGATTCGCTCTGTCTCTCATTCGCTCGTCTCTCCTCCTCTCGCCGAAAGAGCTCTGCTGTTTCTCCCGAGAGGATTTCTCTCTCGCCGCACCCGAGAAGACGCTCGCTGTCCATTGTGAAGCCTCTACCATGCTCACAAATGCGTACCCGCTTTTAAGACTCCCGCGTGAGGGTCTTAACAAAAAATTATGAGATCGACAAGAACTATGATGAACCACAAATCGTTTTATATTCTGTAACAATATCTTTATTAACTCTGATTCTTTTAGTATTGTTATCTCTATAAAAATTGTTATCAGAGTAGTTGACGTATATATATACGCATATAAATATATACCTGAATAGAAACATCGTGTTGCTATTGCTAGCATCATAATAACGTGATGCATAAACGGAAGAAGAAACGTAAAAGAGACAAAGAGCGGATTGCAAACCGCGAACACACCGCTGCATCCGGACTTCTCGCGCTGGCAAGCCCGCTGGTCGTTGGTTTAATGAAACGTTAATTAAGGGGAGAAGACTGCGCGCGAGTGTAGAGATCTTCACTCTCGCAATTAACGCTACGGTACATCCAACATTGACCGCGGCGCGGTTCGGCAACGATTCGCCTTCCGCGAGAGACGGAACGAGTCCCAACAGGTGATTACACCTGCGTTACATAACGCGTTCGTTAAGTTCGGCCCGTTATTCCATGGCGATTTGATCGAGCGAACCGTTTATCGTGAAACCGGTAATTTACCTTTTTCTCTCTGTCTTTCTCTCTCCTCGTCCTCTCTATCCCCTTTTATCATCTCGCTTCTTTCTTTATCCGCTTCTCTCGTTCTCTTCTCGTGATCGGTTTCTGGAAGTCGTGCATAACGAATCCGTCCCACCCCGCCGTTTTGTTTCTACTGGTAGACATTCTCCAGTGCACGTATAATCGACGTCCGCATGATATCCGCATGCGTGTCTTTATGTTACGAAAACATCGCCTGTCAAGTTACACGCTTTCTTTGTAATCACTAGATAGCCAGTGACTAGAAACGGGTAGCAAACTAGTTTTCCATCGTGTAATGTCTAAAGCATAATGCATTGTTTTTTCCGAGAGCAACGATATTCTTTTTTTTTGCGCAGTGACCGTATAATCACGTCGACGTCGGAATGAATACGTATAATTTGTCGAGTTGCTCAAATCAGAATTTCGCAAAGTTAATAAAATAAGCTCGTTGAATTTCAGCATGCCTTTCTAAGGTTAAACGGCTTAAATACGATCGAGAGAGAACGAGAGAGAGGTAGAGAAAATATCGCTTATACACGTCCGCACAGACTCGACAATAACTACCAATATGCAGCGTTGCATAATACATCGCGTATAACGCGCGTCAAAGCCGCTTCTCTTGGCGTCGAAGTTCCTTCCCGGCATACAGGGACCGGACCCATTAGCAGGATATATCGAGTCCCGTAGGATTAGTCGGGTTGCCCCGCGGCGCCTGCCCCATCAGCTCAAAGGACAAACATAACTACTTTAGTCCCGGCCGCAAACTCAAGGGTTAAGCGAGCCTCCGTTACGCTTTACGCGAGCCCTCCGTACGCACCCCTCTCAGGACACGAAATCCTCGAACCTACCTCCCGGTCTCCCTAACTCTCCCCCTCCCTGCGAGCCACCCCAAGTCCATCCCGGATCGCGTAGTCGGGATTGATTTCGCCTGAATATTTCATAGCCCGAACTTGTTGCCCCAAAAGCCCTCCCCCCGCGCAGTTCATTAACGTCATTATTCTATGATGAATTTATCGTCCATCGTTGCTCCTGCTGATGCCGGCCGTATGGGCTTGCCAAACTTAATGAGCGATTGCCCTGCGATCGCTAACGACTTGCTCGGGCGCATATAACCGCGTTTCGACATCGATTTTCATTAGATACACTTCCTTCGGTTTCTTATTCTACTTCCATTATGAATTTCCTTTCTCTCTGATGTTAAGAAATCACGAGAGATGTTAATGCTTTCCGTACCGTAAGTGTGGCCGTTAGTTGCAAGAGTTTTCCTTGACCAACTGGAAAATGTTTTAGTTAGAATTATAGATTAGATTTTAGACCAACACCGTCGTTATTTGCCTCGCATCTATTTCTATTCGCCGATGCAGTCGCAAATTAGCGTGATAGATGAAGCAAATTTACAAGGAATCAACGAAACTGTCGGATTATTGCGTATTTATTTGAATGTCTCGTGTCATATTAGCGATACTAGCGGCGTCTATGGTTATCTTAGCTCGATTAATTAATCACAGCAACAGTACAATTCGGGGTACCATGCTAAATAGCGACCTTTAACTGCATTATCTCGTCGTCGTTTACTATTGGCCAGTATATTCATGCCCGCGCAACGTTATACGGAGCCCAAATAAAATGTCGCGACTTTATCCGGTCGATACGAGGCGGCGCGGTTTAGGAAAAGAAGGAGTACAAAGTATTCGTGCGTGAATCGTGGTTGACAGATAATCGCGTCGCGATGAAAACGCGTTATCTCCTACGTTCTCAGCGCGCGATTATGATAGTTATTAACTATCATAATTACAGGACTCGGCCATATCGTGTCACTATATAACGGAAGACGTCGATTATTTCATATCGCTATGT